>JAFMSR010000012.1:34112065-34192497 GCA_022818135.1 Saxidomus purpurata | reverse complement strand
AAAAACAATAGGGATCATCAGCTCTATAAGACCAATCATCCTATGAAGTTTGAGGGCTGTAGGTCAAAAGGAACTCTAGTTATCATCCGGAAACGAGAAATTGACCAACGGTCACTGTGACCTTGACCTTTGAACTACTGACCCCAAAAACAATAGGGATCATCTGCTCAATAAGACCATTCATCCTATGAAGTTTGAGAGCTGTAGGTCAAAAGGAACTCTAGTTATCGTCCGGAAACGAAGAATGGACGGACGGACTGACGGACTGACGGACGGACGGACTGACGGACAGGGCAAAAACAATATGTCTCCCCCCGAGGTGGGGGAGACATAATAAGTGCTTCTAGAGGATAAAGGTGGGAGGGGCAGTATCATTCTACTCGATTGCAACATGTTTACTTAAGAAATAATTAATGTGTCCCTGTATTTTATCGTTTAATAAAATACAGTCAGGAATTCGGATGCATAGTAATTAAATCACGATTTAATTTTTCGCATCCGAACGACTGGCTGTATTTTATAAAATACAGAGATGCATTTATTATTTCGAATCTAACACGAAATTGTCTTTAAAATAAAACAAACTATGTTTGATGCATAGTAACATTCCAAAGTAACTTACAAGCATGTAATGCGATTGGATGCGTGCAACATTTACCCCACGTTTTGCACATGGAAAACATGATGTATTTTATCGTTAAATAATGTATAGCTTCTTTCCCTCTATATCTATATACGAAAAGTTGCGGGTCGTGTTAGAATTGTCTGTAGTAGAGGACAAGATGCTGATTTAACCAAACTCGGTACAGATTTCTACACATGAAGCAGTACAAGATATTTTGAAATTCTAAAACATGTTAAAAATGACCTTAATGCATCCCATTTTTATGAACTGGAAGGAATACATACAATAATGGGAGACTTGCAGTACAGCATACAAAAGGAAACATTTTACATCTTATGCCAAACAAATGTTGAATACAACTGGATCTTACTCATTTACGATTCAGATCATGTACTAGTGTGTAAGATCCAGTTGTGTCATAGCACCTGCTCCAAATATGAAAAGTAACATATACACTGTTAACAAGGTTTTACTATTATCAGTTGTAGCGACCTGATTCTATCCCTAAATGACCAAATGGTACCTACCATCTGACAAGGGTTTGTAACAAGAGCTGTCAGTAGAACAGCGCGCTCCACTTTTTTAGTGCTTGCCAATAAAACAAAACATTGTCAGTAAACCCCCCCCCCACCCCCCGTATAAACAAATAAGGGCCACAAGAAGCAAGATATAAGTCAAGAGTTGTCAAACTTAAATTTTTAATATCCTTGAATACTACAGCAAAGTTGTAGATTAATACTTCAAGCTGTTAATGATATATGTACATGACAGTGCTAGTTGCACAAAAGACTCTAACTAGGAATTTCTAAGAACAAATCAACAAACATTTTCACAGAGTTATCTTCTCTTCCTTACAGATAGGTGTCATGATGGAACATAAGTATTCCAACTTTCCAAGTTATATCTCAAATGGTTAAGTCAACAAGTTGACTAGAACGAAAATTCTAACTGATTTCCTAAATCAAAAAGGGCCATAATTCAAATAAAATCCTTAACAGAGTTACCTTCTCCTGCCTATGTTTAGGGATCATGTTGGTAATCAAATATTCCAACTTTCAAAGTAATATCTCAAACACTTCAATCAAAAAGTGGACTGGTACGAAAAACTTAACCCAGATTCTAAGTCAATAAAGGGCCTTAATTTTTTTATAATCCTTGACAGAGTTACCTTCTCTTGCCTACAGATGGGGGTTATGATGCAAACAAGTATTCCAACTTTCAAAGCAATATCTCGAAGGGTTAAGTCAATAAATGGATTTTACCCCTATCAATGTATTTTCTAAGTCAAAAAAGGGGCATAATTCTGACAAAAATCTTCGCAGAGTTATATACACTTGTCTGTGGATGGAATTAAAGGTGGTAAATAAGTATGGTTAGTTTCAAAGCAATATCTGTAATGGTTTTGAAATAAAGTGGGTTGGTACGAAAAACTTAAACAAGATCAATGCACTTCCTTAGTCGAAAAAGGGCCATAATTCTGACAAAAACCTTGACAGAGTTAGGTACTCTTGGAGGTTATGATGGTTAACAAGTATGGTTAGTTTCAAAGCAATACCTCTAATGGTTTTGAAATAAAGTTGGGTGGTACGAAAAACTTAACCAAGGTGTGACACCAACGCGGACGCCGAGGCGAGTAGGATAGCTCCCTTTTTCTTCAAAAAGTGGAGCTAAAATCTAATGAATCATGTGACCTGTAGAGCGTTCATGTCCAAGTTTACGGTACTAGGTTAGAGATTTTACAAAACAATTAAAAGAACATTTTAGTGAACTTACCAAATTCAACATACGGTTTGAATGGCAGCACGGCAGCAACAATAACGCGACCTCCTGGCCTGAGCACCTTTCTTATGGAATGTAAAATGCTTAGTGGTTTATCACATCTATCCAAGAGATTCAAACAGCTGACCAGGTCAAAGGTAACTGACCCATTGTCCCAGGTTTCTACGTCAAGAATTCTGTAAATTAAGTTTTAAAATGTTTCATTTTTGTAACAAAGCAGGCAGATGGACAACAGACATCTTGTGACATGCCTGGTAGCAGGCTCAATTCTTTAAACTTTCTACTGTATTTGCTACCAAGTAGAATTTAATTTCTTTAGTCAAATATTCCAGACATACAAAGCATTAACCATAATTATACAGAAGGGGAGCTTATTTGTAGTCAAGATTAAGACAGGCCCGTAGCTACACTGAGGCACAGGGAGGCCGGTGCCTCCCTGTTTTTCTGCTAAGATTATGAAAAAAGGAAATATGGCACCATCTTTCAGCATAGCCGAGCTGAGACACTATTATTTAATTTAGTTTATTTAAACTAAAATGTACGCGAATCTTTTTAATGTCATTTATTGTTTTCGAAATCGGTTTCTTAAAAGTATCAAAAACGTGTTTTAAATGCAGGAAAATGCACGAAATGGCACCCTCGAAAAAAAAACCTGGACCCCCTTAGAAAGTGCCTCCCTATTTTTTAACCTCTGGCTACGGCCCTGATTAAGAGTTACCAATCACATTTTAATGTCTGTCGTTGTTTAATGACATAAAAAGTTTGTGAAGTTACAATCCAATATCTGTATTTTCTATGGAGATAAAACTCAGATACGAAATTAAAACTTAGTTATCCAAAAAGGAAACAATATAGTCAGAATTATGTTACTTGTCAAAAATGTGCCCCTATTGATTTAAAGCCTACAGGAAAGTATTTGTTCACAGAAGGACAAAATCTTGAATTTTTTCTACAGATTTTTTTTATAATAGATAGTTAAAGGCTCATGATGCTATTTTGAATAATTGTTTGACATATTACAGGATCCAGGTTGTATGTGCAATTTTTACTATTTCTGTTGCCATAGCAATCACAATTTTTGTCCAATGAAAATAATAAAGCAAGAACATAATCTCTATATTGCCCTCTATACACAAACCAACTTTCATTTGACTAGCATCTGTTGTTCTTGAGATATCACATGATTCAGACTTAATGAGATCTGATGGAATAAAATGACGGATTGTGGGTAAATATATAGCCCCCTCTGATGAAACTGGTAGGGGACTAACAAGCAAATTCAGTTTATTTATATCACGAAACTCTGTCTTTTGGTTGCTTGGTTATGGCATTGGATATTGACAGACTAATTGACAGACAACACCAAAACAATATCCATATGCTTTTGGTTGGGTGTCATAATGGCAAACTATTAAGAATTAGAACTAAAACACTTGAGGAGATGGATGAAACTGCAGTGTGTAGTATACCTCCCACTGTTGTTTGAATAATCAACCTAAAGATGTTGTATACCTGATTTTGAGCTAAATGTAGATGCCTGTCTGACAACCAATGTATTTACCTAGTACAAACTGCAACCAAATGCAAAGGTACTGTTCTTATTGATATAACTACAACTCCAAATAAATACTTATTAATACATGTACATCAAATAACATTTGTTTCTGTGTTTCTAAGTCTCTTACCCAAAATCCTGTCTCTTCTTAAAAGAAGCTGAAAATCACATCACTTAAGACTGAGCAGGACAATGCAAAACAATCTCTTGCTTCTACCTGCAACCTATCAATGTAGGGGCCAGCACTGTTTCATAACACTAAGAAGCCCAGCCCAATTCAATATTGAGCGAAGTAGGTATTTATTCAGGTAAATTTACATACTGTAAAGTAAAATGTCTATGGCATTACTAATCTTAACTTCACATAAGGCAGGAAGAATATACAAGATGGAAACACTTTTGTATGATGTACCTGTATCCCTTGTCTTTGAGCCTTCTAATCATTGGTCCAGAAGTTTCTGTGGCGTATGTATGGTGGAAATATGGAGACATCATCTTGGTTACTTCACCATCCCCAGCACCTATAACATATCAAGTTTATGGTATAAACATAATTACAAGTCATTAAAACATTACCCAGCTAAATTATTTAAAATAAACTTGTCCACTAACAGTAACTTTAAAAGCTTGCCTGAAATGTTGCTCCTCACAGTAAACCTTTTGCATTGAGTTTTTTGTTCAACCCTGATAACACTGTGCAGAGAGCTAATTCACTGTTTAACAACTTCCTGGAGTTGTGAATAGTTTCAGCCTGATTGAAGGGACTGTGGAAGTCATACTTAATACATATGTTGCTATAAACAGTAACATTTTTCTAAGACTTAATATTGCTAGTAGTGGGTTATTATCACACTTTGCCAATGCTCAATTAACATAATAATTGCAACACGATTATTTACATGTACAATAGTCATGGTAGCTTTGTCACTGCACTAACTTGCTGCAGTTGTCTATATTGCCATGAGAAACAAGTATGCCAAGTTGGAAGTAAATATATTTAATGGTATATAAGATAGTAGCATTTAAACAAGAGCTGTCAGTAGGACAGCGCGCTCGACTATTTTAGTGCTTGCCAATAAAACAAAACTTTGACAGTTAAGGGCACGTAAGACTTTAACTAGGAATTTCTAAGTACAAATCAAGAAACATTTTCATAGAGTTATCTTCTCTTGCTTACAGATAGGTCTCATGATGGTACATAAGTACTCCAACTTTCAAAGTAATATCTCAAATGGTTAAGTCAACAAGTGGACAAGAATGAAAATTTTAACTGAGTTTCTAAGTCAAAAAGGGCCATAATTCGTATAAAATCCTTGACAGAATTACCTTCTCCTGCCCATGTTTTGGGATCATGATGGTAAACAAGTATTCCAACTTTCAAAGTAATATCTCGAACAGTTTAGTCAAAAAGTGGACTGGCACGAAAAACTTAACCAAGATTCTAAGTCGATAAAGGGCCTTAATTTTTAAAACAAATCCCTCACAGAGTCACCTTCTCCTGCCTACAGATGGGGGTAATGATGTAAACAAGCATTCAAAGTTTCAAAGCAATATCTCAAAGGGTTAAGGCAATAAGTGGATTTTACCCATATTCAATGTATTTTCTAAGTAAACTAGAGCTATCACTAAATGTGATTAATACCCCCAAAAGGATTGCTTTATAAACTGAAGAAGTTCGTAGTAACATAATACCTTGCAAACAAACTAAAAAGAGATATTGTTCTTAGCAGTTCCTCTCATTGTGCTTGACCATTGTATGAAGTTGTATTGAATTCCAACTTGTAGTTTTCGAAAAATGCTCCAGACAGGGAAAAGTAACAAAGGGCAATAACACTGTAATTAGTCAAGATGGAGTTATGGTTCCTGTGCACTGCACTCCCTCTCACTGTGCTTGACCATTGTATGAAGTTGTATTGAATTCCAACCGAAAGTTTTCAAGTTATGCTTCGGACAAGGAAAAGTAACAAAGGGTAATAACTCTGTAATGAGTCAAGATGGAGTTATGGTTCCTGTGCACTGCACTTCCTCTAAATGTACTTGACCATTGTATGAGGTTGTACTGAATTCCAACTAGTAGTTTTCAAGTTATGCTTCGGACAAGGAAAAGTAACAAAGGACAATAACTCAGTAAATACTCAAGACAGAGTTATAGTTATTATACACTGCACTTCCTCTGAGTGTGCTTGATCATTGTATGAAGTTGTATTGAATTCCAACTAGTAGTTTTCAAGTTATGCTCCGGACAAGGAAAAGTAACAAAGGGCAATAACTCTGTAATTAGTCAAGATGGTGTTATAGTTCTTGTGCACTGCACTTCGTCTCCATGTGCTTGACCATTGTATGAAGTTGTATTGAATTCCAACCAGTAGTTTTCAAGTTATGCTCCGGACAAGTAAAAGTAACAAAGGGCAATAACTCAGTAAATACTCAAGATAGAGTTATAGTTCTTGTACACTGCACTTCCTCTGAGTGTGCTTGATCATTGTATGAAGTTGTATTGAATTCCAACTAGTAGTTTTCAAGTTATGCTCCGGACAAGGAAAAGTAACAAAGGGCAATAACTCTGTAATTAGTCAAGATGGAGTTATGGTTCTTGTGCACTGCACTTCCTCTCAATGTACTTGACCATTGTATGAAGTTGTATTGAATTCCAACTAGTAGTTTTCAAGTTATGCTCCGGACAAGGAAAAGTAACAAAGGGCAATAACTCTGTAATAAGTGAAGATGGAGTTATAGTTCTTGTGCACTGCACTTCCTCTCAATGTGCTTGACCATTGTATGAAGTTGTATTGAATTCCAACTAGTAGTTTTCAAGTTATGCTCCGGACAAGGAAAATGCAACAGACCGCCCGACCGACCGACCGACCGACCGACCGACCGACCGACCGACCAACCACCGGGTGACTCCTATATACCCCCCTAAACTTCGTTTTGGGGGTATAAAAAGGGGCATAATTCTGTCAAAAACCTTGACAGAGTTATGTACTCTTGTCTGTTGATGAAGGTCATGATGGTAAACAAGTATGGTTAGTTTCAAAGCAATACCTCCAATGGTTTTGAAATAAAGTGAGGTGGTACGAAAAACTTAACCAAGCTCAATACACTTTCTAAGTCAAAAAATGGCCATAATTCAGTCAAAAACCTTGACAGAGTTATGTACTCTTGTCTGTAGATGGAGGTTATGATGGTAAACAAGTATGGTAAGTTTCAAAGCCATACCTCTAATACTTTTGAAATAAAGTGAGGTGGTACGAAAAACTTAACCAAGCTCAATACACTTTCTAAGTAAAAAAAGGGCCATAATTCTGTCAAAAACCTTGACAGAGTTATGTACTCTTGTCTGTAGATGGAGGTTATGATGGTAAACAAGTATGGTAAGTTTCAAAGCCATACCTCTAATACTTTTGAAATAAAGTGGGGTGGTACGAAAAACTTAACCAAGGTGTGACACCAACGCCGACGCCGGGGCAAGTAGGATAGCTCCCCTTTTCATACAAAAGTCGAGCTAAAAAACCCTCAACCAACCCAGAGACCAAAGGCAACCCCAGGGCAAGTGCAATAGCCTCCTTGTTCTTCGAATAGTCAAGCTCAAAATGATAAAGAAATAATACTAACTAAGTGGAAAACAGGCAATATATTTCAACTTTAGAAAATGAGCATATTAATTAAACTGATCACTTTATGTAACATTACCTAAATCTAGCACACTGTCTCCTTTCCAACCCTCTTCAATGTCCAGTAATTGAGTGAACTGTGACCTTGAAAAAACAAACATTGAGCCTCTCCCTAGCCAACTGGAAAATGAAAAGTTAACACATCAGGCACATGTTAAGGTCTAAATTATATAAAAAATAATTTACAGTGTATCCAAAAGTATTTTTCCACCAGTAGAATCATTTTTTTGTGAGTAGAAAGTCCTTTAAGTTATGCCTGTTATACACCATAAATAACCTATAGGTAATAATGCTGGAAACAAAGCATCTTTGCATCTTAAATCTATAAGCTTGTAATAAAGTTGAACTTCGAATCCCATCAAACATTGTCTGAGAAACTAGGATAAAATTAAATATGCCCAACAACTAGTTCAATTAGACAGCCCCTAAGGGCCTTAGATGATCAACAATAGTCGAAAATCTCAACTTGTTTTATATTTATATTAATTAACTCACTTCTTTTCTGTGGTAGCTGTCAGTTAAATATACTTCAAAGGAATTTACAACTACTATCAAAAATCAAAACTAACAAGGAATATGAGAGGACATAACTTTTTTTCAACCAAGATGCAGCCTGTTTAGTGCTTACCCATTTATAGATGTGTTTTCCATAAACCAGCTCAGCAAAGATTTTGCAATGGAATGATATAACTGGGTGAATAACAGGTCTGACTTCTCATAACAATTTTCCAGAAATTCTGAGGTTTCACTATCCTGGTCAAACTGAATGAATCTGTCACATAAATCTGCAGGAAGACTTGAGCGCTTGACAAAGTACCACTGTAAAATGAATATTATTAGATGTTTTAATCTTTGTTTCTCTTGAAGCAAATACGGCTAGTGTAGTCTGATCATGATCTACACCATTAAGTATCAAGTCCATTTTACAAATTTGGCTCTTTGCAGGTTAAGATTATATTATTATAGTAATTATTATAGTAACATCAAGCAAATTTTAGCCGTGACAGTAAAGAAACTGGATACTTTCAGAGTCACTTTAAAATCATCTACATAGGTAAACTAGGTTGTATGTTTAATGAGGAATGGGTGTGGCACAGAAAAATGTTATTATCTATTTTTTAAAATAGATGTCTGTGCCCTAAATAAGGAGGCTTTGGAAATGCTAGATTCAAGGCTAAATACCAGTGAGCCTTAAAGTCCTCGGAGCACAATTACAAGTAGCTCTTATATTAACCAAGAAAGATGTCTTACCTAAGTTGTACCAAAAACATTCATAGCTTAGCTATAAAAAAGTACATGTTGGAAATATCGTGCAGTTTTTTGTTTATGATATTGCATAAAGAAAGGTTTTCTGGTGACTCTTTTTCATGAAAATATGACTTTAATACGAAAGACAGGCATTATGTCAAAATTGTTTTAGTTAATAGAACATGGTCCTATCCTTATCCTGTCAGTAAATTTGTTTTTATATATCAGTAAATAAAAAGTGATCCGGGGACTTTAATGTATACTATTTCTTTACTACAATGATTTTATAATTGGTAATATTAAATTCATAAATTGCAACTGCACTCACATTTCTGATGTATTGAGATGATATATTACATCTTATGTTGATAAAGTTGTGGTTAAGTAATTAACCTATTTACATAAATTATATACATACATAGCTATGATTATCCAGTCTGTGTTGTTCATCATCTAGTATGCGGTTGTGTATTGTCCGTGCCAGGGAGCCCCTCCCTCTCCTGCCTGACAATGTGTACATCTCTTTAGTACTTTCAACATGGGACAGAAGGAAAATGGCTGAAAATTAATACAGAAAAAAATTAAATCAGTAACATCAGCAGAGAGGATGTAATAGTTTCTTTTATAGATACTACTTGATCTGATTCAGATGTCTTTGCTACTTTGTTTTTTGTTTTTTTTTAGATAAAATGTTAACTGTTAATAACAAGTGTCCATGATAAAAAGACAAGAAACCAGTGTAGATCCTAAACCATTTCAGACAGCATCTACCTTTAAATCATCATCTGTTAAGACCTCATAATTATGTAATACCTGTGATTAGGAAATAGCTTTTGTTATTGGGCAAGATGCCCCTAGATTGCTTTAATCTATGAAGCATTTCAGAGGTACCTGGTTTGATCCCTAGTTTAAGGCAGCACTTTTCCAGGTCTCACTACAACACATGAATTTGGATTGGCACGATGCAATAGGCAAGATAAAGAACTAAGTATTTCACTTTGGCAATTGCATGAGTATTGCTTTCAGGCTACCCTGTATCATACTTCTGTCAAATCTGTACCTGTCAGATATATGTATGCACACACTAAAGTGTGAACATGATCTGTCGTTAATTTGACACATTCGAAGGCGCCATTTTGGGTAAGACTTAAAATATTGCTAATATATTATGGAAATATCGTTGTTATCTTCATATTTTAATTGGGCGTTCAGTTGTAGAACTTTGAACAATTACAATTATCAAAGTTTTTCCAATGTATGATGTCTTATCAGCAACAGCATTTTATTACCTCCCTTTCTTATATTCGGGATTGAAATGTCGCAAAATAATATACCATGGCAATTAAAAAAATTAAAGATGTATTCATATTTACTAATACTGTTTACATAACTCCAGAAACCAAAGTACATTTTCATTTATTAGCGATTACAGGTAAAATAATAGAGATATTGTTCTTGGCAATAACTCTGTAATGAGTCAAGATAGAGTTATGGTTCTTGTACACTGCACTTCCTCTCATTGTGCTGGACCATTATATGAAGTTGTATTGCTTTCATATCAGTAGTTTTTCAAGTTATGCTCTGCGAAAAGGAAAAGTAAAAATGGGCAATAACTCTGTAATGAGTCAAGATAGAGTTATGGTTCTTGTGCACTGCACTTCCTCTCAATGAACTTGACCATTGTATGAAGTTAAATTGAATTCAAACCAGTAGTTTTCAAGTTATGCTGCGGACAAGGAAAAGTAACAAAGGGAAATAACTCTGTAAATACTCAAGATAGAGTTATGGTTCTTGTACACTGCACTTCCTCTCATTGTGCTAGACCATTGTATGAAGTTAAATTGAATGCCAACCATCAGTTTTCAAGTAATGCTCCGGACAAGGAAAAGTAACAAAGTGCAATAACTCTGTAATGAGTCAAGATAGAGTTATGGTTCTTGTACACTGCACTTCCTCTCATTGCACTAGACCATTGTATGAAGTTGTATTGAATTCCAACCAGTAGTTTTCAAGTTATGCTCCGGACAAGGAAAAGTAACAAAGGGAAATAACTCTGTATTGAGTCAAGATAGAGTTATGGTTCTTGTACACTGCACTTCCTCTCATTGTGCTAGACCATTGTATGAAGTTGTATTCAATTCCAACTAGTAGTTTTCAAGTTATGCTCCGGACAAGGAAAAGTAACAAAGGGCAATAACTCGGTAATGAGTCAAGATAGAGTTATGGTTCCTGTGCACTGCACTTCCTCCCAATGTACTTTACCATTGTATGAAGTTGTATTGAATTCCGACCAGTAGTTTTCAAGTTATGCTCTGGACAAGGAAAAGTAACAAAGGGCAATAACTCTGTAATTACTCAAGATAGAGTTATGGTTCTTGTAAACTGCACTTCCTCTTATTGTGCTTGACCATTGTATGAAGTTGTATTGAATTCTCACATGTAGTTTTCAAGTTATGCTCCGGACAAGGAAAAGTAACAAAGGGCAATAACTCTGTAATTACTCAAGATAGAGTTATGGTTCTTGTAAACTGCACTTCCTCTCAATGTGTTTGACCATTGTATGAAGTTGTACTGAATTCCAACTAGTAGTTTTCAAGTTATGCTCCGGACAAGGAAAATGCAACGGACCGCCTGACTGACTGACCGACCGACCAACCACCGGATGACTCCTATATACACCCCCAAACTTCGTTTCGGGGGTATAATAATACAGTTTATATTACATTATTAGGCATACATTAAAGCAACATGGATGATTTTATTAACTTCCGTAACTCTAGCCTTTCCTCATAGGGTTTTGCTAGAGATACATAACTTCTGTAACTCTAGACTCGGAGGCTAGAGTTACAGTACCGTAACTCTAGCCACTGCCTATAAAATATCAGATCTGTGAAAGGGGTCACACTGAAACGCCAAATTAACTGATTAATTAGGCTAATAAACAATCTGAAAATCAAAATATTTTGACAACTCTACATACATCCAAAGACAGGCAATTGCACTTTTTCAGTCAATTTTATGGTTTAATATGCAAAAGTTAATACAAGCCTATTACTGACGAACAAATGGCAGCTTTTCCGCCAATACTCATCACTGTTACATGCCAACAGCTGTAATGTCCGAACTCTCAAATTATCCGAACGACGTTATGATACGTTACAACTTAGAACACTGCGTTTTGATATATGACTGATACTATCGGCAGTCTCGTCCTTTATATGAGAATGGTATCAGATAACCTCTTACAGACCGTATTATCAATCAAATGCTTTGATGCAACTTTTTTCAAAAAGGTTTGGTTTGATTGATTTCCGTCATGCTGTACGGACAGGTTTATTCCCCGGAAATGTACGGAAAACCCGGAAAAGTTAACGGAAAACCCGGAAATCATTTAACATGTTACAAAACCTTCATTTTTTGTCCGACTGAACTAAAACAGGTATCATTGTAAAGGTGACGCTCTGACGTTTCCAAAAATATATAAAAGATTCACCAAAAGTAAGTTGTTACTACACAAAAGTCTTGGCAATGTACGGTGTTTTTGGCTATTTTTGTCGCAATTTTCCAAAAAATGTATAACCCGGAAATCAGAAAACATGTTGCAAAGACAACATTTATCATCCGACAGATATAAAACTGGTATCATTGTAAAGAAGACGATCTAACGTTTTTAATATATATATGATACATTAATCTAAAGTAAGTAATTATAAAACAAATACGTCTGCAAGTTAAGGACATTTTGCTTATTTTCTTTGTTTCAATTTTTCAAGGAATATAATTTACGGCAGGTGTAATATACGGACCTGTTTACGGAAATTAAAAAAACATGTTTCAAAGACAACATTTTTCATCCGACCAACATAAAACCTGTATGTTTTATCGTTTCCAAATATATATAACACTTGAATTCAAAGATCGTAGTTATCACAAACTTTCGCAAGTTATGGTATTTTTGTTTATCTTTTGTGTCAAAAATATAACTGTACTTACAGAGAGCGTTCAGACTGTGAGTTTTATCTTAATAAAAGACCGTTTGTCCGTCCGTCCGTCCGTCAGTCAGTCAGTTGGCACCAATTTTAAATACTGTATTGCTAAAGATATAATTACTTTCTATGGAATGCGGGTTGGGACATGCCACTTGCTAATTGCTACTTGCTAATTGCCACTTGCTTATTGCTGATTGCAGGTTTGGACATGCCACTTGTTATTTGCGACTTACGTATTGCCTATTGCTAGTTGCTAATAGTCACTTGCCACTTGCTTATTGTCACTTGCTACTTGCTAATTGCTAGTTGATACATGCCACTTGCTAATTGCCACTTGCTTATACTTAATTGCTACTTGGGATATGCCACTTGGTTATTGCCACTTGCTTATTGCTAGTTGGGACATGCCACTTGCTAATTGCCACTTGCCATTTGCCAATTGGGACACTTGCTAATTGCCACCTGCCATTTTCTTATTGCTACTTGGGACATGCCACTTGCTAATTGCTAATTGCTACTTGGGACATGCCACTTGTTAATTGCCAATTGCTAACTGCGATTTGCTTATTGTCACATGCTTTTTGCCACTTGATACTTGCCATTTTCTAATTGCCAATTATCATTTACTAATTGCCACTTGCTAATTGCTTTTTGCTAATTGCCACTTGCTAATTGCCACTTGCTATTTACTTTCTGCCACTTGTTACTACTTGCAAGTTACCGTTGGAGTCTTTCAAACGCTATTCAATACGAGAGCAAACACACAACGTATTTTGTATTCAAGCCGTTCTGGGCGATATCTAGATTAATGAATAAATTAAAAGATATATGTTGACCAAAAAAGAATCATATTTGATCTATATCTGCTAAAACATTTATTGACTAAAACCTTCAACTTGTGTAGTATTTGCTTTAGTGTCCCCCTTTCGCAGAGAAGGTGATGCATAGGGATTGCTTTGTTCATTGGTTCGTCTGTCACAAATACTTAACGTTGGCTATAACTGTGCCATTTTTTAAGATTTCTTCATTAAACTTTCAAATTGTATTGCCTATGACAAAAGGGTCGTGATGCCGCCAATTTTGATAATATGACAAAGTGTAAGAGGGCGACACAAGAGTTCTACTGAACACCCATGTAGTTTAGGATAATTAAGGCCTACTTAGTTTGGCGTCCTGAACTAATTCATGTATATAGTGTCGAAGTGGTGCATCCAACAGAAACAAATACATCTATTTGCTGTCTCTTGTATGCCGCTCAAAATACCTTGTACTTTGTAGGGAACCAATCAATGCAAAATGGTCTGACTGTAACTCTGCTTTTGTAACGTTGATACATTGTCAATGTTGACAATGTCCCAACATGGGTGATATAAGGTATATATCTGAACTTTCGGGAGGATAGTACATTTAATACAGAAAGTCCTTTGGTTCCCAATGAAGGGTCTCTTGTGACAGTTTATTAAAATCATGCAATAATATGGTTATGTACCATTGTGTTTGTAACTATGGTGCTGGTAGTAAACCATAATTGACCAAGGGTAATCCATATATACACGTCCTTAATATGGTTTGCAAACATGTAAAATGTAAAGGTAAAATGTTGCTTTTCCTTGACACATTTAAAGATGATGGTTTAATTATGAAATATTTCAATTGTGGATTTAGAATACAAGATATATCAGCTACACTTTATTACAGGCATGGCATAAGAAGATTGCTGAATTAGCTATGTTTATAGATATATTTACTCTGAGAATACCCAAGCAATATTACACAATAAGACCATAAATTGTTTGGTAGTTATACCGATAACCGATTGGCAACTAGCGATTAGTAACAAGCAAAAGGTAATAAGCAATTAGCAAGTAGCAAGTGGCAACAAGCAATTAACAATAAGCAAGTGGCAGTTAGCAAGTGACATGTCCCAACTAGAATAAGCAAGTGGCAAGTAAGTATTAGCAAGTGGCATGTCCCAACTAGCAAATAGCAAATGGCAATTGGCATTTAGCAAGTGACAATTAGCAAGTGGCAATTTGCAATTAGCAAGACCGCAATAAGCAAGTGGCAATTAGCATGTGACAAGTAGCATGTAGCAATTAGCAAGTGGCAAGTGGCAATTGGCAATAAGCAAGTGGCAATTGACAAAACCACTATAAGCAAGTGGTAATTAGCAAGACGCATGTTTCAACAAGCATTTAGCAATAAGCAAGTATCAAGTGGCAAGTGACAATTGGCAAAACCGCGATAAGCAAGTGGCAATTAGCAAGTAGCATGTTTCAACCAGCATTGATCAATAAGCAAGTGACAAGTATCTATAGCAATAAACAAGTAGAAAGAAGCAAGTGGCAAATAGCAATTACTAAGTGGCATGTTTCCACCAGCATTTATCAATAAGTAAGTGGCAATCCGCAAGTAGCAATTAGCAAGTTTGGCATGTCCCAACCCGCATTCCATAACTTTCTATACTGGTATGGTACTATCCATCTGCATCCAGGCCACACCACTCGGAGGTACTCTGATCATGGCCCCTATTAGTGCCCAAAATAACAAAAATATTTGATCAGTTGATTACATAAATTTGATTAAATGAGTCGGTGTGTTGGACACCCGGTGAGGCCAAATAACCTCCCTTCTCGACTTTAATTTTAATGATATACAAGGAAATATAGTTACTATAATCACTGATGGCCTAACTTGAATAAAATACATTGTAAGAATGGAAAAAATGTTATTTCATCCAGGGTCCGTATATTACATACCCTGTTTCATCAAAAGTCAATTTTATAGAATTACGACGCATTGAACTAGCTCGGGAAAGTTTTTTTTAAAAATTGACGAATCTTAATAGAACATTTCTCCCCATATTTTATCTTTGAGGTATGTAGCATATATTGTATGTATCATATATTTAGATAGAGAGACATATAAAAAGTGTATGATTACTTAACAATATTACATATGATGAAAGTACAAAAATAAGAAAACACATGTATAAATATGGACATCACACATTACCAGGAACAATATTGACAAAGCCATTTTTTACCCCGGACAGTCTCTGTATTTTTACCCCGGACAGTCTCTGTATAACCTACACATCTCTAATGGAACCATTTAAGTTTGCAATATTTGTTATCACAATATCACTAACTATATCGGACAGCTTACATGTACAATAAATTTTAACACCGGACAGGCTTTAGCAGGAATTATTTGGAACATTTCCTTATAAAGCGGTTAAAATTTATTGTGTTAATTTTCAATACAATATAACAAATGCTATCTCATTTTTGGTATATCATACCTTACGTTTTACATATCAACATTAAAGTTCGGTAAGATTGGCGATGGCAAATACTCCATAATCTGCAGAATTTTCCTGACGTTGAATGTCAGGTATTTTAACATTTGTAGTGTGTTCTGTATTGTCATGTATTTGAGAAATTTGTATTGAAATACTGCTATTTTATGTCCTTGAGCTCTTTAAACTGTCTAAAAGTACAACATATCCCTTTTCTTTAGATTGGTACGAAAGTATCCAGTGATGAATGCCGTTGTAGTGAACTTGAGCAGAAGGGGAAGGTTGTTTCATCAAATGTTTATCGATATCGCAAGTGCCTAAATAGTCATTGAATTTTGGTGCAAATAAAGTGTCCTGCATACCTCTGATATTAGTAAATTGTTTTTGTAAAATGTTCTGTCGCTACTAAGATTAAGTTCATATTCTTCTTCAAGAACATCCTCAGCAATAGACCTTAGATTGTTTTCATATGTGGCCTTTTCAAACTTTATTTTTTTTACATGTGGATGGCTTCTCATTGAGACTTCTTTTACGAGAATGAGATGGAGTTTTATCAACAGACTTTGGCGTCGATGCCATTTATTCGGAAAATTTCTGTTTTACAAGTGAACTGGTAGGTGTGTTATACATGACAGTTTTAGCGGATGGCGTCATAAGTATTGAATCAGGCGCTGGAATAACTTCAAAATATGCTTTTTTGGGTTTCTTTTGTCCTGTCTTTGTTGCAACTCGCGGTTTACTATTTTTTTTATTAATATTGTTAAATTTCTAACAGAGGGTTTATCGCTTATGTCGTCAATGTTTAATGTCATTTTCACTGGTAAAATATGATAACACAGCCCTGTAGACGGACAATTTCATGTTTGCTTTGGAGTTATTGTTACAAGACGTTTTGTTCCTTGTATACTCTCAACGACAAATGTTTTCATCGACAGTAGATCATGATCATCTTTATCTTATCCTTCTTAATTACATATTGAGCTAGTGCTTTTTGACTGAGATGTTTTCATTTCCCTTTCCTCAACCTCTTTGTCGTCGATTGTTGTTGCATTTTTGTTTTCTACTATATTATCAAAGATTTGTTCATCAATTTCTATGATGTTGTTATTTTCATTATCACTATCATTCACGTTATCTGCATTATCAATTTTATCATTTTCATGGCGTACCGTTTCTTCATCGCTGCAAGCTTTATTGAAATGTTCGAGTGCTTATTTTGCCCGCCTTAATATTTCTTCAGGACTACCAGATATTTGGGGTATACGAATTTCACTTCGATCTAATTTTGGGTATTGGCAGTCATCCCTCAATTTAATATTCCCGAATCCAGCGCGCCCACATTGTGTGTCCTCGTACATGTACACAGATTTTTGACACATTAGTAAATTTAAACATATTAATTCCACTGGCAATTCTTTCCTATGTTGGATTGACTTTATCGTATTATTCACAGATTCTGCTGGATTGCTGGTAATTCCCGAATAGGGGTCATCAGTACTAAAACTTTCTAAAACCCATCGACCAGAATGTTTTAAAATGGTCTGATGTAAATGTTTTTCAGAACAGTTTTTAAATTCTTGACTCCATTCTTGTTCTAACTTTATGGTCGGCATATTCAAGTTCTGTCATTTGATCATGATAAACAACAGGAAATAAGTTATAAAACAATTATCTGTACAAATCAATACAATTTATGGTCCTACTATTGTACACGTCAAGTCTACAGACACTTTGCTGGACCTAATCAGACAGGATTTAAACTGATAAGGGGCAATAAAACGATTAAGATATTTGACCACCTATGGTATTTTGGTAAGGGGGGGGAGGGTCACTTACGGATATTTTGTCTTAAAAGGAAAACAAGAAAGTGCATCTTCATAACTGATTTTATTTCCATTGCACGAATTTTTATCACATATTGGATCTGTTTATTAACAAATATCCTTTTAACAAAGCACCTAACACATGTTTACCAACCATGCAAGTCAACTACCTGAAGGTTATGGGTTTGAGCCTCCATGATGACATCCTTTACCAGCCACAAGTCCTGACATCCCAAGAAAACACTCAAATGTGTATTGTTTTCATCAACACAAAAATTGGTATCATAACTAAGATAATAATTACAACACACCAATATTACACAGTGATAGAATGTTCCAATTCTGTGCCCAAACACAACTCAATGAATCTAATTTCAACATACAAAAACTAAACAGCAGTCGGTATGATTGGTATACAAACCTTAAAATGAATACAACTAAAACAACATGGCAAAATACTGAACATTGGAATTACTACTTTGATAGAGCAAGTAACACATGTATTTCATCTTCTGAAATGAATGACCACCTCTGTAAGTATTTTTTAAAAGATTATACTACATATTGTCCTGTACATTTAATTCAGATAAAATGTACAAAATTAGCTTTGAGTGCCTCTAAGTTGTTTGCTAGTTAGGGCCTTTCTGACATAAAACATAATTAAACACATAAGATACATGAGGCCCACAAAGGTACATGAATGTGCAGCTAGACAATCATATTTTATTAACAGTAAATAATTATTGTTATTATTATTCAAATAGTTTTAATTAACATTAAAGAATGATAATGAATTATATTTGCACTTTTCCCATATATCAAAATAGCAATGAAGATTTTACATTTAAATGTTTGTATGTTCCATTTTTTTATATCATTCAATGATAATTATGATCAACTCATAATGCTACCAATTAACCAATTGCTAAAAAGCCCTCTTCAAATAACTTCAATGTCAGCTGTGAGTTTAGATATCAATGATTAGTTGTGCTAATTGCAGATTCTCTATATCATATATATCTCCAGTCTTCCCTAAATAATGGACATATGCAACCGTTGTCTCACGCCATGTTTTGAAAGTTGCAAATATTGTCACAAAAATTTACTATGTATTTGAAACCTAAAACATCAATGTAAAACAAAATGGTTTTTAAACTTATTGGAAAACAGGATTGCAGAGTGTTTATTAACTTATTTAATCTTGACAACGAAAATTAGATAAAAATGAAAAACAGTCAACAAGTAAATCCATCTTTGATCACATGTTATATACTCATCATATTGTGAACAAAGGATCTAACTACATGTATCTTGAAAACTCAATCTCTTCAGATAATGTGAAAGATTATCTCAATGTAACATAAGAGAAGTAATTCCAAATACCATCCAACACAACATCCACTTTTACTAGTTGGGTTGCTGTTAATGTTTTTCTATCAGTTGAACCCGCTTGATCTTATTATTGTTTGATTTTGCTACTTCAAAAAAAGAAAGAAAAGAATTGAATAATAAGATCAAAATTGAAAAAAACAACAACATTGCATGATATACTGTTCACAAGGGTTCTGATTATCTAGTCAAATAAAAGAAATTACCGGTAATTCTGTGACACTTACATATCCAGTGAATAATCTAGGTTTTGATTTATATGAGTCCCTGGGACGCACATTTTTCAAAACAATAAGTCCCAGCTATGAAACAATGAGTCCCTTTCCAAAATGTCAGAAAACAGAATCGGACATCCTCGCCGAATTACTTTCTTTGCGAATCGCCGCTGTAATGTGTTGTTTTTTTCTTCAAATATAATTGTTTCTAAAAGTATTGAATTACTGAAAATATTAATTACCTTTAACGTAGATTTAAAATATTTATTTCCGTTAAAAAATCTGCTGTAATTAGTCGATGTTTATTCTCCAATTATCATTTGTCACTTGTGAATGTCGCGGTAGGTGTGAAAAATACGAGCATTCATAAAGGGTGACAAACTAACTAGATCTACGTCAACTTTGAAATTTCGAGCTATGTGACACCACTGTTTGAAAAAAGTATTTTCAATTAACTAAATTAACATTTATAAGTTCCAACTATTCTTTATTTAAAATAAACGTTATGTTTATAACAAAATCGCGGCGCTTCAAGCCGATTTTTTCTAAGTAACAAGTTTCTTCTACAATGTATTTACTTTTAAAGAATTACCTTTGTCGAATAAAATAATTTCTACAGCGACTTCTTTTACTCATAAAGCCGCAGGTGTTACGAGATCAAAGCACGTACGCCGACGCTGAGTTTCGTTTGATCCAAGCGAAGCACGTGGCATTAAAAAGACCGAATATTTTGACAGGTCTGATTATTTTGGATTATAAAAACTAGTTTGGAATAGATAATGTATAATATGAGTAAGTTTTATTTGGTTATGCACTATATCAAGCTATACAAATGTTCGCTGGTCGGCAAATATTTTCAAATTTGATAAATGTACAAAAGTACAAAAATACGTGTATACAAATTTTCACGTAAAATAATTATAATTTAATGTCCTGTTAGCTGTCTGAAACACCACTTAAAGTACCGCGATTTTACACCCGCGAAGTGCCACGACTTTTTAACGATTTCATGCGAAAATGCTTCTAAATACTCGCAGGAAACGCAAGTTTGGCGGACGATATTCTTTTATACAAACTGCCGCGAGCATATACCCAAGTCTCGCTTTTCACGTGCTTGCGTCCTAAAGGACGCACATATTTCAAATCTTTGCGTCCTTTTCATTTTTTGTGCGTCTATGACGCAGGACGCACGGCTAGATTATTCACTGCATATCAAAACTTGTTGATTTCCATGGGTATATAACAGAACAGAATCATATCGTTCAATAATTATACATCTGATAGTATACTTTGGTCTTGAATTGCTTAATCAATACCAGCTTACATCAAATGACTTAGAATTCTCAACAAACTGCAATAAAACTTCAAAAATCCACTATGTTATAGGCAAACAAATACACATAGAAAAATGTTTTTCTGGATCTAAAACTGACTATTTATAATCATAGTCAATTTTAGCAATGTTTCAATTTGCTGTAAGCATATGATATTACAATGAAATAAAGAATGGCAGCATTGAAGTACTGTATCTTACTCTTCTCTATCTAAGTTTTTGTTATTTCCAAGCTATTCACTTGACCTCATTCAAAATAAATGCAGTGTTGAACCATGTTCATATTCAGATGACTGTCTACTGTCTGTTTAATGGAGGTGGTTGCAGATGACCACTACCACAGGCTCAACTGTATCTTCAGCACATATGTTCATAGAAAGTATCTTCACCACCAGATAACTCACTACTGTATTTAAAATGTGTAAAATATGGAAGTACATATACAAATATACACGTTTTTCCTGTGTCAGGAACCATCAGGTGACTTTTTGTTTCCTGTTTGGGAACTGTCCTCTGAGATCTTGTCTATTGATGTGAGCACTTGTGACAGTAACTTCAGACTATCTACACCAGAAAGAAGCTGCCTGAAACAGTCAACACATTTGTCTTTTATCATATAGTTTTTCACACTGAGAATTGTTTCTGGAATTTATTGAATCCTAGCAGTGTCTGCAGAGTATCTATTTTAGATGAGGGATTGATTAGTACCTTCCAAGGAGTTTTGATCTGACTCTTTCGTAAAAACATTTTCTGACTGTCACTGCAGTAGGTTAGTTGTTCTGCCTTCAATGCAGTCTGACCATGAGTTATACTGTTGCCTAAATCAGTGAGCAAATATTTAGTGAGTACAAATTTAAACAAGAGGGCCAAGATGGCCCTATATCACTCACCTTGGTACAAGTCCACTTGCCTGGTGGAAGATCACTAGATAATGTGATATACCAAATAAGTTTTCCTAAATATGCCTTTGTAAAACAAATGATCACCCCCCGGGCAAGGTCAATTTTGACCCCAGGGGCATAATATGAACAAACTTTGAAGAGGTCTACTAGGCAATGCTACATGCCAAATATCTAAGCTCTAGGCCTTGTGGTTTCAGAGAAAAAGATTTTTAAAGTTTTCCCTATATAAGCCTATGTAAAACTAAGTGACCCCAGGTGCAGGGGTCAATTTTGACCCGGGGGTCATAATTTGAACAATCTTGGTAGAGGTCCACTAGCCAATGCTACATGCCAAATATCTAAGCTCTAGGCCTTGTGGTTTCAGAGAAGAAGATTTTTTAAGTTTTTCCTATATATGCCTATGCAAAAACTAAGTGCCCACCCGCGCAGGGTCAATTTTGATCCAGGGGTCATAATTTGAACAATCTTGGTAGAGGTCCACTAGCCAATGCTACATGCCAAATATCTAAGCTCTAGGCCTTGTTTTTTCAGAGAAGAAGAATTTTTAAGTTTTTCCTATATATGCCTATGCAAAAACTAAGTGCCCACCCGCGCGGGGTCAATTTTGATCCAGGGGTCATAATTTGAACAATCTTGGTAGAGGTCCACTAGCCAATGCTACATGCCAAATATCTAAGCTCCAGGCCTTGTGGTTTCAGAGAAGAAGATTTTAAAAGTTTTTCCTATATATGCCTATGCAAAAACTAAGTGCCCACCCGCGCGGGGTCAATTTTGATCCAGGGGTCATAATTTGAACAATCTTGGTAGAGGTCCACTAGACAATGCTACATGCCAAATATCTAAGCTCTAGGCCTTGTGGTTTCAGAGAAGAAGATTTTTAAAGTTTTTCCTATATATGCCTATGCAAAAACTAAGTGCCCACCCGAGCGGGGTCAATTTTGATCCAGGGGTCATAATTTGAACAATCTTGGTAGAGGTCCACTAGACAATGCTACATGCCAAATATCTAAGCTCTAGGCCTTGTGGTTTCAGAGAAGAAGATTTTTAAAGTTTTTCCTATTTGTTGCCATAGCAACCAGAGTTCTGCATGGAATGGAATTCTTTGAACAATTTTGGTAGAGCTTCATGCAAGGAACATTCCTGCATAGTTTTATCAACATTGGCCTAGAGGTTTCAGAGGAGATGTCATTTGAATCAAAATGTTGACGGACAACTGACGACGGACAATCATCGATCAGAAAAGCTCACCCTGGCGTAGTCAGGTTAGCTAACAATTCATGGCACTGTCTAATTTGAATAACAGAAAATTCCAATGAATAGGCGATAGCATAATTCCTAGCTTTTTCCCAGAACAAAATCGACTGGGTGGGTCTTACCTTAGAGACGTCTCAGCAGTTTTTGTAGCATTAGAAAGTTGCTCGGCAACATAACTGGTTCTCTCTTTGACATCGTTTAGATACTGATCTCCTAGTAACAGTCCATTCTCACCTCTTAATGCCTTTATTTCTGACTGCAATGGAAAATATTCACAGTTTTATAGATAAAATCTGAAAGTCATTAAACGACATAGGAATAATATTTCTTTCTCTTTACTTCTTGTGAAAGGCCACCCAACATAAACTACATTCTAACATAACTCAACCCGTTAGTCAGTAAAACAAAACAGGAAATCATGAGTTAAAAGATCTGCTAGAACAAGAGGGCCATGATGGCCCTATATCACTCACCTGCATATCAATTGCCAATAATACACGGGGTCATGATTTTAACATAAGTCGCAGAGGTCAACTACACAATGCTTAGTAACATTCCAAATATCTAAGCTGGTTAATCAAAGTTTTCCCTATATAAGCCTTTGCAAAGTAAAGTGCCCCACCCTCCCCCTACGGGAAGGGTTAATTTTAACTCGGGAGTCATGATTTGAACAATCTTGATAAAGGTCCACAAGGCACATGCTGAATATCTATCTAAGTTCTAGCCTTGTGGTTTCAGAGAAGGCTTTTAAAGTTTTTCCTATGTAAAATCAAGAGACCCCTGGGCTGGGTCAGTTTTGGCCCAGGGGTCATGATTTAAACAAACTTGGTAGAGGTCCACTAGGCAATGCTACATGCCAAATATCTCAGATCTAGTCCCTGTAGTTTCGGAGAAGTAGGTTTTTTTAAGTTTTTCCTATATAAGCCTATGTAAAACCAGGTGACCCCGAGGGAGACGTCAATTGTGCCTTGGGTCTCATTTGAACGATCTTGGTATAGGTTCACTAGACAATGCTACATGCCAAATCTCTAGGTTCTAAGCCTTGTGGTTTCAGAGAAGAAGATTTTTAAAGTTTTTCCTATATATGCCTATGCAAAACTAAGTTACCCCGCCCCCAGGATGGGTCAACTTTGATCCGGGGTTCATAATTTGAACAATCTTGGTAGAGGTCCACTAGACAATGCTACATGCCAAATATCTAAGCTCTAGGCCTTGTGGTTTCAGAGAAGATTTTAAAGATTTTCCTATTTTTTGCCATAGCAACCAGAGTTCTGCCTGGAATGGAATTCTGAACAATTTTGATAGAGCTTCATGCAAAGAATATCCCTGCAAAGGTTTCATCAAATCAAAATGTTAACTGACGACGGACAATCATCCATTAGCTCACACTGGCTAAGCCAGGTGAGCTGTAAAGCCTTTTGAAATGCAGATAGACAAGAGACCATTATAACAACATATTGGGCTGCATGACGTAAAACTTCTTAATGTCAGCATGATAGATACCAGTAACCCGTTACATTTTCTGTCTCCTTTTGTAATATTTGGTCATGATAAAATTGAAATATTATCATTAGGAACATTATATTACATTATTAATCTACTTATAAACCACATGATGAGTTTGATTTGCTCTGGTATCTGAAAACATTTAAAAGAAGTGGTAGTGAACAAAGAGCTTAACCATTCAAACAAACAAGCATGCAAGATTAATCACTTAAAACCTAATCTTTGTACTGACAAATATATACCCCAAACATGCCCTAACACCTGTAGCTGAAACTAAGTTGTTACAAGTTAAAGTAACAACACAGATATAAATTTTACATCTGGTCATCCTGTGCATAGTGTCACTTTGATCTACTGACCCCAAAAACAATTTAGATCATCTACTCAATAAGACCAAATATTCTATGAAGTTGAAGTTTGAAGACTGTGGGTCATATGGATCTCAAGTTAAAGAGGGGAAACTAAATGTGACATTAGACAGGGCAAAATAAATGTGTCTCCCCCAAGTCAGGGAAGACATAACTAGAACACTCACTGAAGGTGATGAATACCCACCCCCAACACCCCAATGACACAGTCTATAAAATGTATGTAACATTTGATACTTTAATTATTGGACATGCACTTAAGGCATGGTACTTATCACTTCTGTGAAGGATGGTATCATTAAATTCTGACCAGGGGTTTTGGAGATTAAGAGCGCACAAGATTTTATTATGTTGAGCCCCTGTGACCTTGACCTAGTGACCCAATACATGGACCATGCACAACTACGCATGGCACTTATCACTTCTGTGAATTATCATTAAATTGTGACCAGGGATTTAGGAGATTAAGAGTGCACAAGATTTTACCATCTGAAACCCCTATGACCTTGACCTTTGACCTAGTGACCCGAAACCTGGACAATGCACAACTAGGCATACTCTTGAGCCCCCTTGACCTTTCACCCAGTGACCCGAAACCTGGACCATGCGCAACTAGGCTTTGTAATTATCACTTCTGTGAAATATCAATAAATTCTGACAAGGTCTTTTTTTTAGATTTAGAGTCCACAACATTACATCTACAGATGGACGGACAGACAGACAAGCTGACCCCAGTATACTCCCCCTTACTGTTTGTGTTGAGGGGGGGGGGGGGGGGTGGGGGTGGGGAGGTGGGTATAAATAAGGTGATAAGCTCATTAATTAAATAAGATATAAAATAACCAGACCTGTAAATTTTTAACCTCTTGCTTCAACTTCGATACTGTTGACTCAGCAAGAACAGCACGTTTCTGAAAAATAAAAATAAATAATTTATATGCGCGTCATGGATGTTTTCATTCTACTTTTATATGCCATAAACTCTTAAATGAACTGCAACTTCCATAATTAAGAGTGATAAACTATCTGCTGAGGATTTCATCGAAGTTTCAAGACTGCTCATTTGGTATCTTTATGAAACTAGGCCTACATCACAAAGCAGATATTTTTTCCGAAAATCAATCTGTTAAAGTTAAAAATACAGCTCTATTTTCCTTATTCTTTCATTTTTCCTTGAGCTATTGATACTTGATTTTTTTTACAGCATTCAACATTGTTGCTGACTACGTGTATATGTATGTGTCCCATAGTGCTCTTTTATGTTTCAGCTATATTAATTTTACTGTTGTTGCTGAAAGGTTCTCTTCCACTTGTTCCATGGCACGTTCCATTGCAGCAGTCTCCTCTTGTTCTTTCTTCTTCTGTTCAACCAGCTGACGCTGAAGCTCAGATATTCTGAAAAGAAATGAGATCAGTCTTTCAACATAAAATCTGATCTCAAAATAACCACAAATGGAACTAGATCTACATGTATCACTAAATGTGAATAATACCCCAAAAGACTGCTTTATCAACTACCTTGCAAAAAAAACTAAAATAGAGTTATGATTCTTGGCAATAACTCTGTAATTTGTCAAGATAGAGTTATGGTCCTTGTACACCCACTTCTTCTCATTGTGCTTGACCATTGTATGAAAAGGACAATAACTCTGTAATTACTCAAGATGGAGTTCTGGTTCTTATACACTGCACTTTCTCTCTATGTGCTTGACCAATTTATGAAGTTGTATTGAATTGCAACCAGTAGTTTTCAAGTTATGCTCCGGACAAGGAAAAGTAACAAAGGGCAATAACTCTGTAATTACTCAAGATGGAGTTATGGTTCTTGTACACTGCACTTTCTCTCAATGTGCTTGACCAATTTATGAAGTTGTATTAGTTGCAACCAGTAGTTTTCAAGTTATGCTCCAAACAAGGAAAAGTAACAACGGGCAAAAACTGTAATAAGTCAAGATGGAGTTATGGTTCTTGTTCACTGCACTTCCTTTCAATGTGCTTGACCATTGTACATGTATGAAGTTATATTGAATTCCAACCAGTAGTTTTCCCGCCCTACCGACCAACCACCAGGTGATCCCTATATCATGTACTATATACCCCCCCTAAACTTCATTTCGGGGGTATAATTAGAAACAGCATACAGGATTATCATACAATATCTTTCAGGGAAATCAGCCTTTTTGCCTGTGTTATTATACTTATAGTTATACACATTAGACACATCCTTAGCTTGTGAGAAGCTCCAAAAAGTTTACATTGATTATAAACATACCACTGGCATAGTGTGACCTACAGGGTGGCGATGATACACTGCTAAATATCCTACCAACAACAAGGTGGTCATTTTGTTTTGAGAGAATCATTACTTGGAGGTACAGTTATTGACTAATTGGCATGCTCCAATTTCTCAACAACCAATCATATCATGTATCAATTATCTGTGGCAAATTTGACCAGTCTCGTAACTTACTGTAAGCCTTATTTGGTTCTGAATTTTGTCATGTGAATTTATCCTATCATATCTCTTTATAGTAAGTACTTAATAGATATAACTTATAGTTAATTATTGATTATAATACCTTTCAGCATCTTGCAACCTTTTAGTTCTTAAATTTTCAATCTGCCTCTTCAACAGCAAATTGTCTTCATGCAACTGAAACAAATATATTTTACATAATACTCCATTATCATACTCTGTTAAAAATACCACTTTGTGGACCTACTTTTATTTCACAAAGAAGGACAGATGACAAATATCATTATGTCAAGACTTTAATACTAAAACAAATGAAAAAAGTCAATTTGATTTGGTCTTAGGAATGGACCTTTAAGCCAGTTACTGAGTACCCTTGCTAACATGAACTTATTTAAGTCTAAATATTTTTTAAAACATATCAGTTCTACCTAATTTTTATACATGTGTCCTGTAGGACTTTACTTACTGTCATTGTAAAATGAAGTGTTAAGCTTTGAAACAAACAAATTGCTTTTGAGTAACATTAGTTTTAAGTTACTTATTTTAATTCCAACTCAAAACCACGGATCTGTATGTTGTGTACTATGCTACTACAGTTGAAGTACAAGCTACTAAAATGTAAACTATGACTCTGTATCAAAAGGACAGGTTTTCTACCTTTTGGAGTTCTTGAGGTTGAGCAGACTGAGCACTTGGAATATTTGAATCTCTAGAAACCACATGAATACTGCTTGTTGTACTACCCGAGGTTTTACTTGAGCTTACTGCTGCATCTGATAAGAAGTCTGGTAAACTATTCACTAAACTAGCTTGTTGTGGAACACTGCCTTCACTGTCTGAATTTTCATCAAAATCACTATTATTATCTGCACCATAATCGTGCTGGCTTTGCTCTGAATTATCAACAGTCACTATGTTTGAATAACCTGGATTTGGAAAATTTGTATCTCCAATGTCTGGAATATTTTCTGCTACACCTCTAATGGTAAAGTCTGGCAGTTCCAAACCTCTTGGTGATGATCCAATGTTTTCTGAGTAATGATCTTGAACAAAATCTGGAAGGTCACCAGCAACATGTAGATTTGGCATGCTGTGCAATTCTCCACTAAGTCTTTGTACAGCAGGTTGCTGAGATGGATTAACTACCTGTCTCTCAGTGCTTTTACCACTAGAACCAGAAAGAAATTTTTTGAAAGAAAATGGGTTTTCAGATTTCCCTTTCTTCTTCTGTGTTTGTGTTGGTTCTTCTGAAATAGAATAAGCGATCTTGCAACTTTTATTAATGAAATCTGATTAACATGCCATTTTTTCTTTTACTAAATTATGGAGGACAATCAGCTGGTTCCTTACTCCTGAGCTAGGTTTGTGTGTAGCTAAAGGAACAACAGTATGTCGACTAGTTCTGGCTTCATATGTTTTTTGTTAGATGTGACTGTAGTTTTGGAAGCAATTTTTTTATCTAATGCATGTTGAAAAGGGAAAAATATACATGTTTTGGTAAAATATTTATTTAATAATCACTTCATACCATTAACAATGTTCTACAACCGAAGCTGATAATAAAATCATAGATTTTTCAAATGTACACCATTCTGTTTACTTTTACAATGGCATTCCAAGTACTCAGAGTCTCTTTATCACAAGATCATGTATAATAATGAAATCACACAATCTAGTAAGAATATTCATGGTTCACACACTCTTTTCCATTTATTAAACTGATATGAAAGACTAATGTAAAGATAAAATAGCATTTACCACTCGACTTTTTATTCCATAAGAAATGTACTTTGATTTCAATGTTGGACAGATCTGTTCATGTCAAAAAGCGCATGATCTTTTTCAGGGCTCAGGAAAACAGAAAATTGCCTGTCTGAACCGATTTTCAACTTGTCAGAGATAATTATGGTCTGCTAGACAGTGTCAACGAGCGACAATGGCCGACACCAGTAAATCAGTATAAATCAAATTAAACAAGAAGGCCATGATTGCCCTATATTGCTCACCTGTCTACCATTGGCTATAATACAAGGTCATTAATAGCAGAAAGGGTCAATTCTTACATTTTCCTCTGAATAAGCCCATGTAAAATGAACAGACCCCCCCCCCGGACTGGGTCAATTTTGACCCTGAGGTCATGATTTGAACAATCTTGGTAGAGAGTAATGCCACATGCTGATATCTAAGCTCTAGGCCTCATTATTATGCTGTCTGATCATGATCTGCACTGTTAGCTATTCATTTTTGTTGTTTGATCATGATCTGCACTGTAAGCTATTCATTTTATGCTGTGTGATCATGATCTGCACTGTGAGTTATTCCTATTTTGCTGTCTGATCAAGATCTGCAATGTAAGCTAAATCATATTTATCTATGTGCGCCATGTGCTGGAACTTTAAACACCATCATTGAAAGGGAGTACCAGTGTAAATATATATTCATCAGTGGTTTAGACATTCAGCATTTAGTATTTGAAAATACTGACATATTTGGTCAGTAACCACTGAAACTGCCACGAAAATGGGGGTGGTGTCATTCAGCTCCAAATTACTGGCATAAAGTATTGGATCACATGTATAAATTTTGTTATTTTTATGTGGGACTAGGATCATTCTACAAAATAAAGTTCATTTCAGCAGTTGGTGAGATTTTGGGTAGTCGCACCAGCAGAAAACCTTATAATGTAAGTCTATGGAAATGTATTTAGGCTGCTTACACCTTTTTCATGCAATTTAATATTGAGGTTAAACAAAACACTAAACAAAAGGATCATATCAAGCTTTCTGAAGTGCATGAAAACTGAATGCGATTGCATCATACGAGATCTCGCGAGAGCAGGCATTTGGAATGTCTGTTGTAAATGTAAACACAATGATGTAGGTTTGAAAAATCGATATTTTTGTGGTCAACTTTGGTTGTAGAACATCATAATTGTTTGAAAGGATGAATTAATAATAGTGAATTTTGAAAAAAAACAACAAAAAAACAAGAGCCATGTTACACATGGTTAATCCCCCCACCGGGAAGAAGTTACCTGAAGGTTGTACTTTCGTACATTTTACTTGGTGAGAGGAAATCCTTAAAAAGCTGTATAGTTATGGTCATGCTGAGTACAGTTTTCAAGTAAGTGGAAAAAGAATAAGGCAATGAAGAGAAGGTTTGCAAAATTATATTAATGTTCATTATCAGTATAGGTATGATATTTTTCTATTTGACTAAAAGTAGGCAAGGTAGAGTTATTGTTCTTGCACACTGCACTTCCTACCAATGTGCTATGTCAGTGTATTAAGTTTGAAGAAAATCCCTCAAGTACTTTGGGAGTTATGCTCCGGAAATTTTTTATCAAGTAAATCTGATAAAGGGGAATAACTCTAAAAGTAGGGAACTTGCACACTGCACTTCCTTCCAATGTGCTATGTCAGTGTATTAAGTTTGAAGTAAATCCCTCAAGTACTTTTGGAGTTATGCTTCGGACAAGTAAATCTGATAAAGGGGAATAACTCTAAAAGTAGACAAGGTAGAGTTATTGCTCTTGCACACTGCACTTCCTACCAATGTGCTATGTCAGTGTATTAAGTTTGAAGAAAATCCCTCAAGTACTTTTGGAGTTATGCTCTAGACAAAACTTTTAAAGTAAATCTGATAAAGGGGAATAACTCTAAAAGTAGGCAAGGTAGAGTTATTGTTCTTGCACACTGCACTTCCTACCAATGTGCTGTCAGTGTATTAAGTTTGAAGAAAATCCCTCAAGTACTTTTGGAGTTATGCTCTGGAAATTTTTTTTCAAGTAAATCTGATAAAGGGGAATAACTCTAAAAGTAGGGAAGGTACAGTTATTGTTCTTGCACACTGCACTTCCTACCAATGTGCTATGTCAGTGTATTAAGTTTGAAGTAAATCCCTCAAGTACTTTTGGAGTTATGCTTCGGACAAGTAAATCTGATAAAGGGGAATAACTCTAAAAGTAGGCAAGGTAGAGTTATTGTTCTTGCATACTGCACTTCCTACCAATGTGTTATGTTAGTGTATTAAGTTTGAAGTAAATCCCTCAAGTACTTTTGGAGTTATGCCTCGGACAAGTAAATCTGATAAAGGGGAATAACTCTAAAAGTAGGCAAGGTAGAGTTATTGTTCTTGCACACTGCACTTCCTACCAATGTGCTATGTCAGTGTATTAAGTTTGAAGTAAATCCCTCAAGTACTTTCGGAGTTATGCTCTGGACAAAACTTTTAAAGTAAATCATATAAAGGGGAATAACTCTAAAAGTAGGCAAGGTAGAGTTATTGTTCTTGCACACTGCACTTCCTACCAATGTGCTATGTCAGTGTATGAAGTTTGAAGAAAATCGCTCAAGTACTTTTGGAGTTATGCTCCGGACAAAATTGGGACGGATGCACGGACGGACATACTCACATTTTGATACTTATGTGGCTAGCCTTTTGTTCTCCCCATTGTTCTTTTTAGCCACTTAACAGAAAATAGCCACATAACAGCATTACGGAATGAATGACATCAAAGTAAATGTACTGTTACCTATTGTCTCTATAGCCACCTAAGTACCAGAATGTGAGCACGGACAGACGGACGGATGGACAGAGACCATTTCTAATATCCCCTTCGCCTTTGGCGGGGGGATAAATAATTGACAAGTTTGTTAACATTTATACTTAAATTAATTTGAAAAGGTATAAAATTTATGAAAATTGAAAGACAAATTTGTAAAATTATTCCAATTTCGTGTGAATTCATTGTTCAATTCAGAGTAGCCGGTCAAATTGTATATCGTTTTACTTCCCCCTCTCGCATTCATTTAAAAGGTGTTGATTAGCACTAAGCAAGTGTTAAATCAAAATATATTGCTAGCGTATAATCAACCGGATTAATTGTGTGTATAACTGACACCTGTAACTGTTTTGTATAATTAAACGGGATAAGGGGATCATTTTACTTCTTTCAAATGGCGTAAACCAAGGTCTTTCAAATTAATTACTACAGTATTTAAATGACCTTGCGTAAACCAAATTTCATAGAAATAAAAAATGCCTATTATCATGATATATAGTTACGGTATTCCTTGTCAGTCCAGCTCAAAAATAAAGTAATGCCTTTATAGTGTTTAGATTTAAATACATGCGTTCTACTTCTTGGATTTGATACAGTGTCTCATTCTCCACACGAAACTAACAAAGGCATCATACAGTCGACAATAGAGTTCTTGTTTAAAATCAAACGCATTTTGTATTAAAACATTCAATGCTTTTAAATATCTACAGGCAAGCATATTTTGCTTTGCCAAAGTAGAGGTCCACTAGACAATACCACGTGCTAAATATCTAAGCCTAAGTCTAGGCCTTGTGGTTTCAGAGAAGAAGATTTTTTAAGTTTTTCCTTATCGTTGCCATAGCAACCAGAGTTCTGCATTGAATGGAATTCTTTGAACAACTTTGATAGAGCTTCATGCAAGGAACATCCCTGCAAAGTTTCAACAACATTGGCCCAATGGTTTCAGAGGAGATGTCATTTGATGGAAATGGTGGACGGACGTACGACAGACCCTGGACAGAGAGGGATTCTTATAGCTCACTCTGGCACTTTGGCCAGGTGAGCTAATACAAGAAATAAGAGTCAAGTATAGTCATTTTTGTGGCAACAGGATGTGAATGCAAAAAAGAACAACAACAAAGTTGAACAGACATTATAAAGTTTAGATCTACTGGCTTTGAAAACAAGAGGGCCAATATGGCCCTATATTGCTCACCTGAGGCCTCTAGAGTGTTAATATGGTCTTCTTTATTTGTTTGTGAACTACTTTTTTACCGTAGATGACCAAAATCCGAACTTCATCTATAAGTCGTTTAGAGAAACATTCTTAACAATTTTCATTGGGTGATAAATTTGGCCTTGTTAACAAGGTTTTTTCATTGATTTGACCATGTTACCTAGTTTTAAACCCCATGTGACCCATCTATGATAGAAGATTGGGACCATACCTAAATGTGTAGCCCCTCAAAATAAAGACTATCATTATTCCATCTTTGCCTAAATATCATTGAAAAAAACATTTTGAACAAGTTTCATGATGATTGGTTGGTAAATGTCACCTCTATGGTTTATACACAAGGGTTTGCTATGATTTGACCTGGTGACCTAGTTTTTAACCAAAGATGACCACTATTCTAACTCGACCTAGATTTTATCAAGATAGCCATTCTGACCAAATTTCATGAAGTTCCTTAAAAAATGCAGACTCCATTTCACACACAATGCTTTTCTACGATTTGACCTAATGATCTAGTTTGTAGTCTAAGATGACCCATATTTGTAATTGACCTGGTTTTCATCAAGGCTATGATTCTTACCAGTTTCAAGATTTAATAATACACAAAGTTTTCTATGAGTTGACCAGGTGACCTACTTTTGGTTTAAGATGGCATATATTCAAACTTGACCTAAATTTCATCAAAACATTCATACTGACAAAATGTCATGAAGATCCAGTGAAAAATGCAATCTATTGCATACATTAGGTTTTTCTATGATTTCACTTGATGACTTAGTTTTTAACCTGATTCTACCCCAACCTAGACTTTAACAAGGCAGTCATTATGACCAAGTTTCATGATGATCCAATGAAAAATGCAACCTTGTTTGCATGTACAAGCTTTTACTATGATTTGACCTTGAGACCTAGTTTTCCACTCCATATTTGAATTTGACCTAGACTTCATCAAGGCAGTCATTCTGACCAAGTTTCATGAAGATTCAGTGAAAATGGCAACCTGTATTTCATACACAAGGTAAAGTGTTGACAGACAAAGGATGAAAAGCAGACAGAGGTGAGACACCAGGTGATCACAATAGCTCACCTTGAGCACTTCATGCTCAGGTGAGCTTAAAATAAATTATGAAGGAGCTATGTCCTAAAGGGAGTCTGGTATATTATGAAGGAGCTATGTCTAAAAGGGAGTCTGGTATATTATGAAGGAGCTATGTCCTAAAGGGAGTCTGGTAAATTATGAAGGAGCTATGTCCTAAAGGGAGTCTGGTATATTATGAAGGAGCTATGTCCTAAAGGGAGTCTGGTATATTATGAAGGAGCTATGTCCTAAAGGGAGTCTGGTATATTATACACTTAACAGGTTTAGAAACGCAAAGATTTCCCCTGTTGAACATTTTTATTTGAATGACGCTATTGTTTTTATTACTATTTAAGTCATTTTTTGCGATGAATTATTGAAACTTTTACAAGAATTCAATTTTATATTGTTTTTGTTGTGTATGAAATTTCAATAAATTTGAAACACGATTAAAGTGTTAAAATAAATATTTTGCCACTTTTGCGTTTCTAAACCTGTTGAGTGTATGAAGGAACAATGTCCTAAATGGAGTCTGGTATATTATGAATGTCCTAATTGGAGTCTGGTAAATTATGAAGGAGCTATGTCCTAAAGGGAGTCTGGTATATTATGAAGGAGCTATGTCCTAAAAGGAGTCTGGTAAATTATGAAGGAGCTATGTCCTAAAGTGAGTCTGGTATATTATGAAGGAACAATGCCCTAAATGGAGTCTGGTATATTATGAAGGAACAATGTCCTAAATGGAGTCTGGTAAATTATGAAGGAGCTATGTCCTAAAGGGAGTCTGGTATATTATGAAGGAGCTATGTCCTAAAGGGAGTCTGGTATATTATGAAGGAGCTATGTCCTAAAGGGAGTCTGGTATATTATGAAGGAACAATGTCCTAAATGGAGTCTGGTATATTATGAAGGAACAATGTCCTAAAGGGAGTCTGGTATGGTGTCTGATATGGATAACATGTCCAAGCTTCAAACCATAATGAAGGTTTTCTACAGCTTACATTGATTTTATTTTTAAAGTTAGACAAGAAAATGTTGACAATTGAGAGCACATTGCTGTTGTAAATAACAGAGGGAAGAGAAATAAGAATAAAGTGCTTGTAACAATATTTAGAAGACCAAGATATTGATATCATTATAGCAGGATATTGTAACAAGCAGAACATCAACTCTAACCAGTAAGCAGAAAGGAAGTATCAATAAACTGTTCTCAGTGCTTGCCAATTTAAAAACAAAACTTTTGTCAGTTTAAAGCAAAACAAAATTCTGTTGACTGTCTAAATATAAACTAGAAAACTGTAAAGGTAATCATAAACAAGAGCTGTCCGTCACAAGTGACAAATGCCCCCGAAAGAGTTGTCTCACAGTCTGTGTCCTCTCCATGTGCTCAATATTTGTGCCATGTAACTTTAAAATCCATCCATGCATACAGTATTCCATTACTATTAAACACTAAGTGTGACCTTGATCTTTGAGGTAGGGACATGGTTCTTGCACACAACACGTTATCTTGATGTGCTGAACATTTGTGCCAAGTTATTTTAAAATCAATCAATGCATGACAAAGTTACAGTCCAGACACAAATGTGTGAATATATACAGGATTCCATTACCTTGATAAACTCTAAGTGTAACCTTGACCTTTGAGGGAGGAACATGGGTCTTGCACGCGACACGTCAGCTTGATGTGCTGAACATTTGTGCCAAGTTATTTAAAAATCCTTCCATGCATGACAAGTTATAGTCCAGACTACAATGTACGCCTTTATACAGGATTCCATTAACTTCAAACTCCTTGACCTTTGAGGTAGGGACATGGGTCTTGCACGCGACATGTTGTCTTGATGTGCTAGACATTTGTGCCAAGTTATTTTAAAATCCTTCCATGCATGACAAAGTTACATTCCGGACACAAATGTGTGCATATATAGAGGATTCCATTAGCTTCAAACTCTAAGTGTGACCTTGACCTTTGAGATAGGGACTTGGGTCTTGGACGCCACACGTAGTCTTGATGTGCTAGAAATTTGTGCCAAGTTACTTAAAAATCCTTCCATGCATGACAAAGTTACAGTCCAGACATGAATGTGTGCATATATAGAGGATTCTATTACCTTCAAACTCTAAGTGTGACCTTGACCTTTGAGGTAGGGACATGGGTCTTGCACGCCACACACCTTGATGTGCTGAACATTTGTGCCAAGTTATTTCAATGCATGACAAAGTTACAGCCCGGACACGAAAAAATGTAAGGTCAGACGCATAGACAGACGGACGGACGGACAGACGGTGCGATTTTAATATGCCACCCTTCGGGGGCATAAAAAGGTAAAGTTATTTATGATAACTAACCAGTAAATTTTTGATACCCCAGAATACTATTCCAAAGTTTCAAATAACTCCCATAAGTGGTTACTGCAAATATGTGCATGATAGTATCTTGCACATAGAACTTTAACTAAAGCTTTTAATTTAAACAAGGGCCATAATTTGTAGTAAATTCAGTAAGTTAGTGGCATCTACTGGTATGTTCCAGTAGAGGTGTATGAAGGACATGTAATGAAAAACACAAACATTCTGACCTTTTTTCAGGTAATTTTCAGTGAGTTACAGCCCCTTTTGTCAGCAAACGTTGGCGCTATCTCTCAGCAACTACTGAACAGAAAACAATGAAACTTCACTGGAGTAATCGGTATCTTGCATATTTGTGCATATCCTCCACATCTTTTACTTGAATAAATTGTAATTGAGTTACGGCTCTTTGATTTTTTCATATGTATAGTATACTTAGAGATTTTTGTCAGACTATTTCTCAGCAACCACTGGATGGAAAGGGAGTCTGCTTAGTGCAAACTTTCTTTTAGATGTATATATATCCCTTCCTATTTCAAAGCCATGATGGGGTATTAATCACCTTCAGTGATGGTTATAGTTTATGTTGGGGGAGATTATATTGCGATTATGTTTGATCAGGAATTAAGCAAGATAAATTATGCAAGTTTTATTGCCGTCATCTTAATTATAGCAAGTTGTTAATTTATGCATATTTCTTCTGTCGTCAAATTTTCCCATTTTAGTTCATTATAGAGTGTTTCTATGTTATGCAATTTAGTGGCACCTGTTACAGTTCTTTAATGTTTCAAAATGAACATTCTGAAAGTTCTTCATGACTTGATATACAATGAGTGTTCAAAAAGATTCCTTTAAAATTGATCTAGCATCATTGCTTTTATTCCCATGATGTGTAGTTCCAAATTTGCTCATAAGAAAATCAAGACAAACTTTTTGACATTTTGTAATTAAAATTGAGTCCAATTATGCATTCAGCTAAAAAGTGCATGAGCAACAGTCACAAAACATAACAGAAATATTTATTATCATTTACAGCAGTCGACTGGGTACAGCAGTCAGCAGAGTCCCTGACTGACTATGCACAAAGAGAGTGAGCACGTTTATAGTGTATTTTAATGTCATCTTCAATTTTTCTGAAAGAATCTGATTCATTTTCATCATAGTTCATGTGCATGTTATTACACATTATACAAATTCCAGTATGTCCTGGCAAATGTGTTCCATTTCCAGCCCAGTCCAGAAACACTTAGCAGTTTCAATGCTACAACATAAGTATTCAGGCCACAATTAAATTTATTCCATGCAGACAGATAGTTCCATGATGGACTCAAAGCTATACCGAAAAATGTTCAGGGCTATGCTGGAGCTTTTTACTGTTGCTATTTTTGTGTTTGATTTCCATGATATATTTTTGATTGTTGAATACATTTAACTAAGTTATCTATTTAATAAAATGTATGAAGATACTTGAAAGTATTCAAATTGTCCTATCTGCTTTTGGATTATACACAAGTCTGGTGACAGGGTGTCTTTTTGTCTGTCACCTTTGGACCCATCATACTCCCAAGTTCTTTCTGGAACATGAGATATGCCACACATTTCATCACCTCGTGCAGTGCAGACCCACTGATTGAACCACTTTCATAATGCCATAATGATGCATTAGTGAAATATATATTGGTTGCAATCATCTAAAATATCTAGATGTATTTTAACATCCAATACTGACACCTGCTATGAGTAACTACATGTATGTGTAATGTGTATGTGCATTCCATTTTAGGACAAAAGAAACTTCATGCATTGCTCAACTAAAATTCTCCATTTTTAAATTTCAAGGGCACTGTTTATATGAAATTATCTATGAAATTCCACTATAAAATTTGCATGGATTATTAACACCTACAAAGAAATAGAGACCACATTCCAGAGTTCTAAATTCCAATACAGTCCAGAACATCTTCGAACAATGGCCCATACTCATGATGATTTCTTCAACAGATTTTAGCATGGCCTTGAATATTTTATGGAGTAGCATAGGAACTGAACTAGAAGAGGAGGCTTTCCAGCACTGTCTGGAATATTTTCCAGTAGAAAGGTTATTATAGATTGATCTGTTAAACAGATGACTCACGATTCACACAGGAAAAATGAAGAATTGGTATGTGTAGGAGGACAATCACTTTATTATCCTCTTTGTATACTATCTAGGGAATCCCCTTAATTTGTTTCCATGTGTAAGCTTTTTTTGTTATAAAGTCCTACTTAGGAGTTATAAATTGTATTTCAGATTGATGAGGAAACAATTCAAAGTGTTGGTGATGAGGTTTTGGCAACTTACATCCCCAAACTAGGTGACAGAGCTGTGTTAAAAAATTACCTATCAAAACCAGCAAAGAAAAAAACAAAACATACTCATTTATTTGAGAAGTTACGTAACAAACTTGCGGAAAAGGATGAAAAAAACAACACAAAAGAAGAATTGCCAGCCAGGGAAAAATTGCTTAGAAAAGAAAAGCAAGTGCATTGGAAGCCTACACGCAAAATTGAGTTTGGGTGGATCAATGATCAAGTTCAGGTGAGGAAAAGATTTGGAGGTGGAACCAGGAAGGAAGATGTCAGTAGGTCAGCTGTGAAAGAAGATTTGATAGAGGTGGGGAAAAGGTTGTTTTTTCCTAATGGAATGTCAAAAAAGGGTTCAGTAGATGAATTCAATTTTGAAATTCTTGACTTTAAAGAAACAAAGTTGCCTGTCAACATTACTGTGTCTGAATGTTATGACCTATTAAAAACTGGAGTTGTAACATTTTATTTACATACTACCAAAAAAGAGAGCACAGATAGTTCTGTTCCAGTTCCTAGCAGCACAGTTACATCATGCCAGCAGACCATGTTACCAGCAGATAAAACTCTCTTTTGTATTCTTTAATTTATACATACTTCGTGATTATCCACCATTTTGATTTTCAACCTCCATTGTAATGTTATATGATAGTGTAAACTTGTAATAAGCTTACAGTTAATTTCTACAATGAAATCAAAAAAAGATATATAATCCAATTTATTTATATTAGGGATGTTAAAAATATTCCAATAATTATGTACATCATAACTTTTATAGTTTCAAGTTATTTTCTTGAATTTGTTGCAAAATGAATCTTTAAGACATCTTACAGCAATAGATATTTGTGTAATGTGTAGTGACTGTTGTTCATACACTTTAACTCAATTTTCATAATGTGGTCTTGATTATCTTTTGAGCAAATATGGAACTGCACATCATGAAAACAAAAGCAATGATACTAAGGTCAAGGGAATATTTATGAACACTCATCTTATACCAAATCATAAAAAGAGGCCCTAAAGGGCCAGTGTCGCAGTAGGGATCATCTACTCAGTAAGACCAATCATCTTTAGAAGTTTGATGACTGTTGGTGATGTAGATCTCAAGATACTGAGCGGACAAGATTTTCAAAGTTTGGGTCACTGTGACCTTGACCATTGACCCACTAACCCAAAATTCAATAGGGGTCATCTATATGTTTCTGGAAACCTTCTGAGCAAATTTGATGAAGTTGAAAGAAAACTGTGACCCGTAGAGGGTTATCAAGGGAACACTATCAAAGGTCACTGTGACCTTGACCCACTGACCCCAAAAATGATCGGAATCATCTACATGTTGCAGGAAACCTTCTGAGCAAGTATCATGAAAGTTTCATGAAAACTGTGAGCTGTAGAGCATAATGAAGGAAAATCTAAAGGAGGTCACTGTGGCATTGACCTTGGACCCATTGACCTGAAAATCAATTGGGATCATTCACATGTTACTGGGAACCTTCTGAGCAAGTTTGAAGAAAGTTAACTGAAAACTGTAACCGGACGAGTGTATCAAGGAAAATCTTACAGAACATAGTGACTCATTTTTGGACAATTGTACTTCAGAACAGAGGCCAAATATGACATTAATTTAAAGGTTCATTACTAACACCAAGTATTTAATGAAAAATATTATCTAGCCTGGTGGTGAGCCTATAAAATGAACAAAAATATGAAAATTTGATAACAGAAGAAATACACATAAATTAGCAGTTTGCTGAAGAATGATAAACAATAAACAATAAAACTTGCATATCTTGCTTAATTCCTGATCAAATATAAATGCACTTCAATCTACTCAACATGAACTAGAACTATCACTAATGGTGATCAATACCTCTGTCGTGGCTTGAACACAGGAATGATATATGAAAATCTAAAAAGATTGTTTTCACTAAACAGATCCCTTTCCCATCCAGCGGATTGCTGAGAAATAGTCAGACAAAAATCTCTCTGTATACTAAGATGGCCCTATATCGCTCACCTTGGTACAAGTCCACTTGCCTGGTGGAAGATCACTAGATAATGTTATATACCAAATAAGTTTTCCTATATACACCTTTGTAAAACAAATCATCCCCCCTCGGGCACGGTCAATTTTGACCCCAGGGGCATAATTTGAACAAACTTTGAAGAGGTCTACTAGGCAATGCTACATGCTAAATATCTAAGCTCTAGGCCTTGTGGTTTCAGAGAAAAAGATTTTTAAAGTTTTCCCTATATAAGCCTATGTAAAACTAAGTGACCCCCGGTGCGGGGTCAATTTTGACCCAGGGGTCATAATTTGAACAATCTTGGTAGAGGTCCACTAGCCAATGCTACATGCCACATATCTAAGCTCTAGGCCTTGTGGTTTCAGAGAAGAAGATTTTTAAAGTTTTTCCTATTCCTATGCAAAACTAAGTGACCACCCCCGCGGGGTCAATTTTGACCCGGGGGTCATAATTTGAACAACCTTGGTAGAGGTCAACTACACAATGTTACATGCCAAATATCTTAGCTCTAGGCCTTGTGGTTTCAGAGAAGAAGATTTTTAAAGTTTTTCCTATATATGCCTTTGCAAAAACTAAGTGCCCACCCGCGCGGGGTCAATTTTCACCCTGGGGTCATAATTTGAACAATCTTGGTAGAGGTCCACTAGACAATGCTACATGCCAAATATCTAAGCTCTAGGCCTTGTGGTTTCAGAGAAGAAGATTTTTAAAGTTTTTCCTATTTGTTGCCATAGCAACCAGTTCTGCATGGAATGGAATTCTTTGAACAATTTTGGTAAAGCTTCATGCAAGGAACATTCCTGCATAGTTTTATCAACATTGGCCTAGAGGTTTCAGAGGAGATGTCATTTGAATCAAAATGTTGACGGACGACGGACAATCATCGATCAGAAAAGCTCACCCTGGCATAGCCAGGTGAGCTAAAAATCAAAGGAAACATTATCTGAGCAAATGATGCTGATTGAGTGCAAAAATAGACATAGTACCGATCATTCCTGTCAACTATCATTGATTTCTGTCCAGTACTAGTAGCTGAGAAACAGCACCAACAAAATTTGCTGAAAAAAAATCAAAGGGCCAACAATATGTACAAATATGCTTGGTTTTTTTATTACTTCTGTGAAATTTAATTGATTTCCATCTTAGGTTGCTGAGAAATAAAGCTGAAAAAAAAAATCAAAGGTGCAACATGTCGATGATATGCACAAATAGGCTTGGTACCAATCAATTCTGTAAAGACTGGGTCGATCACACCCTAGATCTCATTGGTCGTTGGTGATTGACCTACTTTTTGGCAACCAATCAAATTTAATCTTTGGCAAAAACTGGCTGGAAATTGCAGTCAGGTCTCTCCTATTCTGGACACAGAAAAACACTTTTGATAGGTACTGGCATGAAGGGAGACATGCCGAGGTCTCATCCACAAATACAAGATGGCCCTATATCGCTCACCTTGGTACAAGTTCACTTGCCTGGTGGAAGATCACTAGACAATGTTATATACCAAATAGGTTTTCCTATATACACCTTTGTAAAACAAATGACACCCCCCCCAGGGAAAGGCCAATTTTGACCCCAGGGGCATAATTTGAGCAAACTTTGAAGAGGTCTACTAGGCAATGCTACATGCCAAATATCTAAGCTCTAGGCCTTGTGGTTTCAGAGAAGAAGATTTTTAAAGTTTTTCCTATATAAGCCTATGAAAAACTAAGTGACACCCTGGGCAAGGTCAATTTTTATATCAGGGGCATAATTTGTACAATCTTGGTAGAAGTCAACTAGGCAATGCTACATGCCAAATATCTAAGCTCTAGGCCTTGTGGTTTCAGAGAAGATTTTTAAATTTTTTCCTATATTAGCCTATGTAAAACTAAGTGACCCCCGTGTGGGGTCAATTTTGACCCGGGGGTCATAATTTGAACAATCTTGATAGAGGTCCACTAGCCAATGCTGCATGGAAAATATCTAAGCTCTAGGCCTTGTGGTTTCAGAGAAGAAGATTTTTAAAGTTTTTCCTATATAAGCCTATATAAAACTAATTGACCACCCAAGCGGGGTCACTTTTGACCCGGGGGGTCATAATTTGACCAATATTGGTAGAGGTCCATTAGCCAATGCTGCATGCCAAATATCTAAGCTCTAGGCCTTGTGGTTTCAGAGAAGGAGATTTTTAAGTTTTTCCTATATAATTAAGCCTATGTAAAACTAAGAGACCACCCAAGCAGGGTCAATTTTGACCCGGGGGTCATAATTTGACCAGTATTGATAGAGGTCAACTAGACAATGCTACATGCCAAATGTTTCAGCTCTAGGCCTTGTGGTTTCAGAGAAAAAGATTTTTATAAGTTTTTCCTATATAAGCCTATGTAAAACTAAGTGACCCCCTGTGCGGGGTCAATTTTGATCCAGGGGTCATAATTTGAACAATCTTGGTAGAGGTCAACTAGCCAATGCTACATGCCAGATATCTTAGCTCTAGGCCTTGTGGTTTCAGAGAAGAAGATTTTTAAAGTTTTTACTATATAAGCCTATGCGAAACTAAGTGACCACTCGCGCCGGGTCAGTTTTGACCCAGGGATCATAATTTGAACAATCTTGGTAGAGGTCCACTAGACAATGCTACATGCCAAATATCCAAGCTCTAGGCCTTGTGGTTTCATAAAATAAACAGAAAAATTGTTGGTATTGATATAATATCACGATAATTTCACTTGTAAACATGATAAGTAGTTATTTTCACTGGTGGCTACAACATGAAAATATCACTTTTGGTGCCCACTCGATGAAATTGTAACGTGATGTCACACTGAAACCAACAATTTTCCTCTATATAATCCACTGTTATATTTCGATAATCCACCCAAAAACATAAAATAATTTTAAAAAATTAACCTGGTACCTATGGTCAAAAACTTGCGTTACCTTTGTAGGACATATAACAGTTTTGCAGCTTTTTGATATATACTGGACACCTAGGCATCAAAGCTTAGCAAGTCTATTTCAACTCCATCTAAATCATACAATGTAAAGAAGAGTAGTAGATGAATAAATTTTCCATGTTTAAAATTGATAACTTTGATAGTTTCGATGTAAGGGACCTAAACGCAAAACTTAACAACGACAATGACGAAGACGCGGACAATCAAGTGACGACAATAGCTCTTTTTTTATCAAAAATTAGATGAGCTAAAAAATCAGAAAGTGTAGGGGGTGGACACTAGAAATAGTGATCATCAAATTATTTGAGCCAATTACAATTTAATTTTGATAACCATTTCCAGAGAAATAGAATGTCAATGTGTTATATTGAATATAGAAGAAAATAACAATAAAAGGGCAAAAACTCTCAAGAAACTAATCCGTTCTTGATGAAAGATATGTGTGCTCTGCGCCATTAAGCTGTTGTACACTTAAGTTAAAAGAAATTCTATACATTGGTTCTTGAGATAGACTCTTGACTGACGGATGGATGGACACCCCTGTGTAGATGGTATTTTTATTGTTTTCGAACAAAAGAGTTATAACTTGAGGGACAAAAAATGGAATGAAGACAATAGATTTCTATTGTCTTAGACCACACCCACTACCATCTAAGGTACCCAGCATGCTTTCAGACGGACAGATGGATGGACCGACGGACAAAAACAATATCCCTGCGCCTTTTGCGCGGGTTAACAATAACTAATATCGTATACCTGTCACAAATACTAAATCCTGATTGGCCGATAGCGCTCACATGCCGGGTCTGCAAAAGTATGTGTAGACCTGTTAAATGATGTCTTGACCTGCACGGATTTCAAAACGTCATTTCTGTAATATTTTCTTGTAATTTTCACTCCTTTTTATGAGGCATACAATATAATAATTTTAGACTAATGTTTGGTAAATGTATAGTTTTGCGGACCTGTAAAAGAACGATATTGACCTCGGACTTCGTACTCAGTCAATATCACTTTTAACAGGTCCGCAAAACTATAAATTGACCTCAAAATAAGTCTATAATTAAAAATATCGTATACCTGTCATAAATACTTAATCCTGATTGGCCGATAGCGCTCATGTGCCGAGTCCGCAAAAGTAAGTGTAGACCTGGAAAATGATGTGTAGACCTGCACGGATTTCAAGACGTCATTTTGTATTATCTTTGCATAATTTTCACTACTTTTTATGAGGTATACGATATAAAAATTTTAGACAAATGTTTCGGTCAATATATATATATATGTTAAAAGTGATATTGACCGAGGACGAAGTCCGAGGTCTATATCATTTTTCACAGGTCCGCAAAACTTTATATAGACCTCAACATTAGTCTATAATTGTATAGTGTATAACAAGTGACCAACTTGCTGAGGCAAGTATTGACCCATGGGGCATGATTTGAACAAACCTGGTAGTGGTCCACTAAACAATTCTGTATATCAAAAATCTTTGCTGTAAGCTGTAAGTTTGACCTGATTTAAACAACTTTGGTAAAGGTCGACTAGGAAATGCAACATGCCAAATATCTAAGTTTTATAAGGCCTTGCAGTTTCAGAGAAGAAGAATTTTTAAGCTTTTCCTGTATAAGCAAATGTAAAATCAAATGACAGCCAAGGCAGGGTCAATTTTGCAATGATACATGCTATATATCTAAGCTCTAGGCTGTGTGGTTTAAGAGATGACGATTTTTAAAGTTTTGCCTATATTAGCCAATGTGAAACAAGTGACCTCTAGCAGGGTCAGTTTTGACCTGGTGTCATAATTTAAGTAATTTTAATAGAGTTCCATTATTGGCAATGCCACATGCTAAAGATCTAATCTCTGGACCTTCTTGAAAAGAAGATTTTTAAAGTTTTCCTTTTCTATTGCTATGGCTATTAGAGGTCTGCATGGAATAGAATTATTTGCACAACAATTATATATTGGATAGGGCTTCGTGCAAGAAACATCCGTGCCAAATTTCATCAACATTGGCCTGGTGGTTTCAGAGGCAATGTTGTTTGAAGGAAAATGTGAACAGCTGACGTACAACAGACAGTGAGTCATCTTAATAGCTCACTCTGGCACTTCATATAATTTTTGGTGGGTTGATCATGGTCTGCAATATATAATATATATATATTATACAACTTCTTGATTTTCATCAAAGTTTACCTTTAATCAAACCTTCTTTTCTTGGTTTATCTGAAGGTACAAGACAAAGAGTAAACCTTTGTGGTGATTTGAAAGACTGTGTTATCTAAAATTGTATAAAGATCTATCTTTCAAGGGTAAATTTCCAAATCAGTTTATGACTGCTCTGTACTTGTTAGCTGTACCATAATTGAAAGACAAGAGGGCCAAGATGGCCCTATATCGCTCACCTTGGTACAAGTCCACTTGCCTGGTGGAAGATCACTAGATAATGTTATATACCAAATAAGTTTTCTTATATACGCCTTTGTAAAACAAATGATCCCCCCGGGCAAGGTCAATTTTGACCCCAGGGGCATAATTTGATCAAACTTTGAAGAGGTCTACTAGGCAATGCTACACGCCAAATATCTAAGCTCTAGGCCTTGTGGTTTCAAAGAAGAAGATTTTTAAAGTTTTTACTATATAAGCCTTTGTAAAACTAAGTGACCCCGGTGCGGGGTCAATTTTGATCCGAGGGTCATAATTTGAACAATCTTTGAAGAGGTTCACTAGCCAATGCTACATGCCAAATATCTAAGCTCTAGGCCTTTTGGTTTCAGAGAAGAAGATTTTTAAAGTTTTTCCTACATAAGCCTTTGTAAAACTAAGTGACCCCCTGTGCGGGGTCAATTTTAATCCGGGGCTCATAATTTGAACAATCTTGGTAGAGGTCCACTAGCCAATGCTACATGCTAAATATCTTAGCTCTAGGCCTTGTGGTTTCAGAGAAGAAGATTTTTAAAGTTTTTCCTATATATGCCCATGCAAAAACTAAGTGCCCACCCGCGCAGGGTCAATTTTGACCCGGGGTCATAATTTGAACAATCTTGGTAGAGGTCCACTAGACAATGCTACATGCCAAATATCTAAGCTCTAGGCCTTGTGGTTTCAGAGAAGAAGATTTTTAAAGTTTTTCCTATTTGTTGCCATAGCAACCAGAGTTCTGCATGGAATGGAATTCTTTGAACAACTTTGATAGAGCTTCATGCAAGGAACATCCCTGCAAAGTTTCATCAACATTGGCCCAGTGGTTTCAGAGGAGATGTCGTTTGAATGAAATGGTGGACGGACGGACGGACGTACCACGGACGGAATGCGATCCTAATAGCTCACTCTGGCACTTTGTGCCAGGTGAGCTAAAAAACCAATTCAATATGAATAGTGGAACAAGTATCCATGAGGAGTAAAAGAATAATGCATTTTTTGTTACCCTGGGTTTCTTTTGTTGCTGACATAGTGTGTGATGTCTTAACGTTGTGTGACATAATAATTTGTCAGTAACGTAATTGCATTTTGGTGAGATTCTTTTCTGTTAGGTGTAAAGATAGCAACAATACACAACGTTGTTAGGTTGCCCTCTCAGGTCATTCCTTTTGTTACTATGGAGATGATGAATTACTAATATTAAATGATAATTATATTTATCAAATATCTATTGCTGTAAGATGTCAAACACTCAATTTTGTCCAAATTTCAAGAAAAACAACTTTAAACTAATAAAGTTGTGATGTTTGTACTTTTTTTGATTCCCTTCATATATAAATAAATTGGATTAGATATTTGTTAGATTCTAAGCTAGATATTACTGAAAGCTAGTTCTAAGATTTTTACTGTCACATCATTATGATGTTTGTTACTTACTAAATGCTGATATTCAAATTGGTGTATTATTGTGAAATATGTATAGATTAATGGATATAAAAGAGAGCTTCACTTACTGGTGACATGGTTTGTGGAGCTACAAAAAAGGCAACACTTGAAAACAAATCGAGGCTAATACATAGACTGTAAACAAATAGGACAAGAAAAAAGACATTAAAGATGCTGCAAACAATTGATTTTTTGATTTATTTTTTGGTAGCAGGTATTGTATTGTAATGAGGCATTAGATCACACTGAATGTCCTTATACCTACACTGAATTGAAGTACATGAAAATCCTAGATGCAATTATTAAATAATTATCAAATGAGATACCTCCTTTGAATAAAGATACATTCATGTTCTCCAGTTCTTTGCAACAAGATACATTTTTAACAAATTGTTTCTACTTTGATATCTTAATATTAAAAACTGTAAATCCATAACAATATTTTGGAATTCGAAAGTCTTTGGGAAGTCTAGTGATGTCTTTGGGTAAATAGTGTATTCTACTAATATCATTTTCAATTTTCCTTAAAGAGTCTGATTTATTGTAATCATCATCTGTTTGTATGTTATCACACATTACACAAATTCCAGTCTGTCCTGGCAAATATTCTGTGACATGATGGAAATAGTTTCTGATGGAATAGGTTTCAATGCAATACCAATTATATTTTTGTAGCCAGACTGATTTTGTTCCCATACAAAAAGTTACATGGTAAAAGCCTTTACTGAAAAATGTTCGAAACTACGCTGGTATTAAATAACTTTGAAATTTTCTGTGCTTGTTTTATTTTTTTTGACATGTTTTGGACTTTTAGATACCAGCTAAACTTTCTATTTAATAAAATATATGAAGAGATTTAAAAGTACAAGTTGTCCTATCTGCTCACAGATTATACACGAGTCCAGTGAATGGGTGTATTAACTCGTTATATCTGGACTCATCATACTCCCAAGTCCTTTCTGGAACATGAAGTATGCCGCACATTTCATCACCTCATGCAGGGCAGACTCAATGACTGAACCTCTTTCATAATGCCATTATGCATCAGTGAAATATATGTTGTGTTCAATCAACTAAAATATCTAGATGTATTTTAACATCCAATGCTGACACCTGCTATGAGTAACTATGTGCTATGTGTATGAACATTCTATTCTAGGACAAGAGTACCTTCATTGTTCAGCTACAAGACAAATTTTGAATTTCAATAGCACTGTTGACATGAAAATATCTATGGAGGTCCATGATAAAATTTGCCTGAAGTATTTGCCAATATTTTGCATATCTAGCAAGAAACCTCATACAAAAGCACAGAACTATATACCACATTGCACAGTACTAAATTCCAACATATGTCTTCAAGCAAAGGCTGGAAATCATAACAAATAGATTTAAGCATTGCCTGGAATCTTCTATGGAGTGGCATGTGAACTGTTGAAAATTCTTTCAATATCTTTGCCTAACTATTTTAAGCACTTCTGGCATATTTTCCAAATCAAACGGTATTATAGTTTGATCAGTTAAACAGATGAACCTCTATCATCAGAAACATTTTCTATCTTAGTGCAGAATATTTGCAAGGACAGACTGGAATTTGTGTAATGTGTATTAATATACAGACAAATGATGATAACAACATATGTTTTGAAAAGTATAAACTTACAATAAGAAAAAAGAAATGAAATGAATTTCAAAACTGAAACTTCTGGGCCAACCCAAAGACTCCACTAGATTTCCAGATGACACCAACAAAATGCCAACATTTTGTTATAAATGCATCATTAAAATATTTAGATGTCAAATCAGGAACATTTTACTAAAATATGTCTACAATGTTGCAAAGAACTAGAGAACATGTTTTTTAAAATTATTTATAGTCCCGGCCAAACCTAGGATTTTTCAAAGGCTGAAACTGCCAAGACTCAGGGACAGGCCATCGTCGAATACCCACGTCCCCCTCTTTACGCTATATGCTTCATCTGTGGAGTGGCAACGGAATATGTAACTGGGGTTCCGACGATGGGGGCAGGCTGAATAGACAGATACAGATACAATGGAATGCAGGTACCAGACCCTCTGAATAGACCTCTTGGTTCTTTTATATGCCTGAAGTATAGCACCAATACACTTTAAGACTACTCCTCGGTTTCTAACCAGTTCATCTCTATAGAAGCGTAAAATACTGAAAAGCATGTCTGAAATTTCTTGAGTCCCGGCTGGGATTCAAACCGGGGTCCTTCGGACTGGTAGTGCAGAATGTTAACCACTATACCACTGTGCCACCCTAAAGTAATTTAACTGTTGCATCTAGCATTTTCATGTACTTTTAATAAAAATGCACAATTCAGTGTAGGTATAAGGCTTATGTAAATGACTTATTACAATACATTACCTGATACCAAGAGATAAACAAAAACATAAATTCTTTGCAGCGCCTTTGATGCCTCACATCAATTCTTTTCTTGTTGTCCTCTTTGTATACAGTCTAGGGAACTGCCTAATTTTTTCAGTGTTTCACTTTTTTTGTAACGCCACCTACTATATCACATGCAGGTAAAGTTCTATTTTATATCCATTAACCTATACATATTTCATAATAATACACCAATTTGATTTTCAGTGTTTGATAAGTAGCTAACATCATAATGTTGTGATAGTAAATATATTATAATTAGCTATCAGTAATATCTAGCTTAAACTCTAATAACTATCTAATCCAATTTATCTATATGAACAGGTTTAAAAAAATCTAATACAAGCGAAATAAATTTTGTCATGTTGAGGCATCTTACATCAACAGATATTCCAACAAGAGCTGTCAGTAGGACAGCGTGCTCGACTTTTTTCAGTGCTTGCCAATTAAACAAAACTTTGTCAGTAAAAAACCCCCAAGGATCTGTATAAACAAAGGCCACAAGTGGCAAAATATTAAGTCAAGAGTTACCAAACTTATTTGTTTGATATCCCTGAATACTACAGCAAAGTTTTAAATTAATACTTCAAGTGGTTAAGTACAAATCAAGAAACATTTTCACAGGATTATTGTCTCTTACTTACAGACAGGTGTCATAATGGTACATATTAAGTATTCTAACTTTCAAAAGTAATATCTCAAATGGAAAAGTCAACAAGCGGACAAGAATGAAAATTTTGAAATTTGAATGAAAAGTCAAAGAGCCATAATTCAAAAGATATCCTTGACAGAGCTACCTTCTCCTGTCTAGGTTTGCGAATCATGAGGGTAAACAAGTATTCTAACTTTCAAAGTAATATCTCAAATAGTTTAGTCAAAAAGTGGACTGGTACAAAAAACTTAACCAACTAACTTACTTTCTCTTGTCTATAGATGGAAGTTATGATGTTAAACAAGTATGGTAAGTTTCAAAGCCATACCTCTAATAGTTTTGAAAAGAAGTGGGGTCGTACGAAAAACTTAACCAAGGTGTGACACTAATGCAGATGCGGACGCCGAGGCGCGTAGGATAGTTCCCCTTTTCTTCGAAAAATCGAGCTAAAAATTAAATAATCATATCATGTTTGTAAGAAAAGGAATGACTTGGAAGCACAACCCAATAATTTTGTATACTGTTCCTCCTTTGTATGGTTACATTTGAAAGAGTCTCGCCAAAAATAACCGTACCAGAAGCTGACTGAAACACCTACTAACTGCAATTATGTTGATGACATAATTCATGACTACATTAAACGTTATGACATCATACATCACACACATACCTTCAGACAAACCAAATAAAGAATGTAACTATTTTCAGTTGATAAAGCATTCTTTTAGGGATATTAATCAGACATTCTAAGTGTAACCTTGACCTTTGGTAGGGATATGGGTATTGCACGCAACACGTTGTCTTGATGTGCTGAACATTTGTGCCAAGTTATTTTAAAATCCTTCAATGCATGACAAAGTTACAGTCCGGACCGGATGCACAGACAGACAGTGCGGTTTTAATATGCCACCCTTCGGGGGCATAAAAATAGACACACAAGACCATGTGCTGACTGTAACATCCTCATGCATTGAAGGATTTTGAGCTGCATGTATACCACAATGGGAATATTGGGAACAGACAAACAAATGACAGGCGACAATCAGGTGATGTAACAAGATGATCATCTACAATACATGATAAGATTTGCCTAACTTCTGAACTTCAAAATCTTTCAATTCATGACAATGTTACAACCTGGATAAGCTCATCCTGGCAGACGCACACACAGTAAACCCCCAAAGTGACAACAGTTACTATGTCGGCTAATAACCAGCGGGCTGGACAAAATTGTTCATTGTTTTAATAGCTTACTTTCTCAAAGGTAGGTGTCGCAGGAGCAAATAACAAAGAGGTGTCACTCATGACTGACAACTTGAATTCTTTGGTGAATGGTACAGATGAGTACTTGCATCTGCAAGAATTTCTCCATTTACCTGAAATGAAAATAGAAAAAAAAGAACTTAGTGGGCAGCTTTATATGCAGTCCACTGAAAAAGGAACATTGCATATACAAACATATAAACAAAACAAAACGTTAGGAAACAGACGTCCTAAGGACATCAATATGATCCTTGAGCTATGACGTTTTGTTTTTTTCATTTCTGAACATGAAAAAGGCAGTATTGCCAAAAAATTTGAATTAAAGAGTTGTTTTAAACAGAAAATCAGTTGTTTAAATTAAATTTAAATCAGACATCAGACCTTTAAGTTTCAGAAAAAAGGTCTTAAGTTTCTATATGGCATATTTAAGAAAAGTGCTACTACATGTAACTCTTGAGGGCCTCATTTATAAAAAGAAATCCAAGGCAGGGTGTGGATATTAGAAAGAGTGATTATTGAATTATTTAAGCCATTGCAATTAAATTTGGATGACTGGTTATAAAGAAATAGAATTTTAATGTTTTTTATATTGCATACAGAAGAAAATATCAATTGAAGGGCAATAACTCAAAGATGCTAAGCCAATCTTGACAAAGATGTGCATGCCCCGCTGCATTATGCTACATGTATTATATACATATTTTAAGTTTCGAAAAATTCTATCCATTGGTTCCTTAGTTGGCACTGGACAGACCAACGACATTCTCATGAAGTGATACTTATGCGGCTATACTATTGCTCTCTCCATTGTTCTTTTGGCCACGTAAAGAACTTTTAGCCACATAACAGACTGAATGAATAGAATTTACATTACGCTTTTCTATGCCTCAGCTGCGGTTGATGTTGATGGTAAAATATATATCTTGAGTTTTAAGTCTATAGCTATGATAGTATTCCCTAAATTGTACTTTATAAAAAAAAACTTTAACTATAGGACTGGTGTCAAAGACGCAGTGTGACACCGCGGCCAGTACAATAGCTCTCCATATTCTTCAAACAGTCAAGCTAAAAAGCTACCTTTTTTGATACCCTCTAAACAGCTAAACACATTAGTAAATTCTATTCATCCCACAAGTGATTTCTGTGAGATATATATGACAGCAACTTCAGGGTTAATACAAATTATCTCCCACACAATCCTCTGGCAATGCCCTGATTTTTTTTCCAACACATGGATTCCTTCATCAGTGATGTTCATAGTTTAAATTTATTGCATGCAATACTTTAACCAAGTTTCAAATAAAATAGGACCAAGTTCTATATCCCGAAAGACTTAATTGAAGTTTTTTCAAGTAAATCCCATAACCCTTTACAGAACAGATGTCTGATTATAACATAAAGTTTCCTAAAAAAATTATGAAATAAAATGCATATTAACCTTGATCCTTAGGATCCACATTTGGTGTTCAGCTCCAACAGGTAAATCAAGTCTTCTGACATCTTCTCTCACTCTGTATGTCTGCATAAAGAATTTAAATTTGTACAATTCAGTCTTCACCTCTTGACTCTGTTAGAAACTTTGAAGATTACTTAATAGCAGTCAACAAATGCAACAATTACTTGAGAATACATCTCACTTGTCCTCTTATTCCTATTATATCAAGAATAAACTGATCAACAATAATTATTACATTCAGTAAACATTATAACTTTACCTCCGGGCCATCATACACAATGTACTTTGTTGTCTGAAATCTATTATAACACTTACATACAATGAGTGTTTCACACATTGTTGAAAGGATCAACTGAACATAATACATGCACACATTATGAACAACAAATTAAACCATATATCCGTAGTCTGAATATGACCCTTGAGCTATGACCTTATGTTTTTCTCCAGTTATTACCATTGTTCTACAATACCCTTCTAATTGCAAGTCAGTCTGCCTTTGCAATGAGTGCAGATAATGATCACTCTGCACACCGTCTTCTTAGTGCTATTATATTCTTGTGTACCTGACTTAGTACTGTATAGTAACACAGGCTTTTGGTCCGTGACCAGGACCAAAAAATGATATAAATATTTTTTGGTCCTGGTCATGCACCAAAAGCCAATGTATAGTGTACTGTACATTATAGTTAAGAACTACCATAGATGTATGTTTTTGATATAAAAAGATACGTCTTCCCCAACATGTGACCAATAATTGTGTTAAAAATCAACTGACTGGAATGTGACCATGATATGCACAACAAAGTTCCATCATGATCACTAAGTTACATCATAAGCAGCAAAGGGTAGTGCTCAGAGATGGAGTAGAACAAACTATATTTGGACTACAAGAGTAAACTATCAAATGGCAATAACGTAATGAAATATCAACTGACTGGAACATACAAAGGACATGCACAAGCAAGAAGATATTTAAAGTTTTCCTCCTTGTATAATTCAAACTAATAAAATGGTTTTATAACAGCTTGTAAACCACTTTAAAACTCTGCCATGCAATCGTGGTGGAAAAAGCTATATGAATGAAGGAAAACCATAAGACTTCGCATTTCAGCAATGAATATAAAAAGTAAATTATCAAAAAAAAATTGATGTGAAAAGTGAAAATAAGAATTTATGGGACTAGATCTAGGCTACTTTTGACTCAATTTTAACAATCTTTGTGGACGATGCTATAAGGTCAGGTTACCAATGCTCGGCAATTTCATGTTTTTCTTGCATGAATTTTATTTCTCAAGCAATATAGAAATTGTGAGGCTTGAGGAACACGTTAAAAACATGATTGACTTTCTAGCAACCTTAATAAAACATTTTACACAGGTATATAGAAATTTAAAAAGACCTGGCTTGTCTTTATTCTATTTTGCTAAAAACAGTTAAAAGTTTAATGTTTATATCTCTGCATTCTTGCGAAAGTCTTAATAATATAAGATGTTTTAGTCAATTATTAGATACAGTATGAAAATACTTGCTGAAAATTAGAGATACGTTGATGATGGCTTAAAATCGAAAATGTCTGAAGTCTCCGACAATCGATTATGATTTTTAGTAATCAATTGTCCCTAGACCCAAGGACCTACAAAGCTACCCAACAAGATACCAGACTCCGGTTTGGTGGAAGAAACTTTACCTGGCAAATAGTTCTTAGTCGTTTGTTAAGCTTTCACATATGTACATATTTGCACGATAGGGACTTTAAGACCTGTGTAAGGTTTTGCACCATTTTTTTCTCACACACAGTCAGCTGGTAGACTACCAGGTGGTTCGAGTAGCTCAGGACACTGACAGTTCTTTCTCTTTTTAACCCCCCATTTATGAATATAATGGGACAAGTTTATTCTGCGGGCCTCTGCGGGCCTGGTGCGGGCCTAGTAAAAAGTGCTAAAAATGCCAGTTAATGCATTTTTAGAATACAGAAAGACTTTACACCAATCAATTAAGATGTTTGAATGTATTTTAAGTCACTCACTTCTAACATCTTTGCGTAAACTGCACAAAATTCCCTTGTATTTGATATTTTTCCAGCTGCGGGCCTATTTTATGAGGCCCGCAGTTGAAAGTACGTCAGATTGTCTATTACTTCAAACACTCAACATCTGCTTGATACAAAAAATAATGAAAACATCATTAAAAGATCAAATTCACATATATTTTCACTTTTCTTTTGCTAAAATTGCTCAAACACATGTTAAATAGGCCCGCGGGTAGGCCCGCAGAATAACCATGTCCAATATAATGTTTCAGTATTGAAAGTTAGCCATTATGTAGTGCAACTACTTGTACGCTAGTCAAGATATTGTGTTATTTTTGTATGAGCAATATCTCTCCTCTGCTATAGCTAGTTCTGACCACATACAAAAACATCTCTGGATTTGCTAAAGTCTTAGACCATATCTAGGTATTTTGGGTTTAGGAGATTTTCAAAGATCCTCAGCATATAAAACTGTGTAAAAACAGGAATACTCAATAACCGTATAGACCGTTCCTGGTAAAAATGATTTTCCCTCGTACAAATGGCGTCACAATATTAAAGGGACGTTACTTTCGGAGACTTGCTGTTAATAAACACCGTACCTAGTCGGGGTTTTAATACAGGTGAATTGGTAAGGATTAAAGGTAGATCGCGGGTTGCTCGTTGAAAATGGGTCATGTTTTAAAAAAACAGACTTAAGAAAATGTGCATGACGATTGTCTATAACGTACCGCACAATACGCACGTACGTGCAAAAACAAAATGAAAACGGCACTCAGCTACTATATCTAAATGTGTTCTTCTTCTCTGTTGATGGCTAACAGTCAATAATGAACTTTCATGGCCATGCGTGAGGGGTTTTTAAAAAGTGAGTTACCATGCAAAAAAGATAACCTATCTTACACCTTAAAAACTTAAAAGCCCTTAATTTAAGTTAATTACACTATGTTTATGTATCCGTGCAGAATAAGAGGTTAGTAAACAGTAGGGTTAAAAACAGCTGTGATCAGATTTATGGGTTCAATATCGATGCAGCCAGTGCTGACTCAAATCCGGAGATAGAGTCAGCCCTGACTACATGCGATGGAAGTGTGTTCCACTGTACTACTGTTCTTGGAAAATATAAAAATTTGTAATAGTCAACAGATGTTGGAATGTAGTATGCAAGATAGTGGATATGCCTGGATTGTCTTGTGTAAGGTGTAAGGTACTGCGTTGGATTTATTTCAACATGATTGTTTACCATTTTGTAAAACAAAATGAGTCTACTGATTTTCCGTCTACTTTCTAAGGTAATCCAGTCATAATGTTAGTAATGTCATAATGTTAGTTACTGTGTCCGGGGTCTTGCTATATACACTGGTTACAAAACGAGCCGTTTTCTATTTTATTTATATCTTTCTGTGTGTAAGGATCCCATACAGCTGAAGAATATTCTAATAAAGTAGGTCTAACAATAGTATTATATACTGCTTCCTTAGTTGTTTTCTTGGCAGAATGTAAATTTCTCCCCTAAACTCTGGCTAGATTTACTAGTTATTTTGTTTATATGTGGAGACCATGATATAATAGATGAAACACAAACTCCAAGATAGGTGGCTTGATGTACAACTGACAAAGGTTGGTTATGCAGGGTGTATACTACTTTGGTCACTCTCTTTGACCTAGAAACATATAGAATGTGACATTAATTGATGTTGAAACTCATCTTTCATTTCCGCTCCCATTTTGCAAGACTGCTGAGATCCTCCTGCAACTGTAATCCATCTTGGGCAGAGTGTATAGTCCTGTATATCACACAGTCATCTGCAGATAACCTGACATTGGAGTTTACAGCCGTAAGAAGGTCGTTAATGTAGAGCAGAAATATGAGAGGCCCCAACACCGACCCCTGTGGAACACTTGATAGTACAGGTGCCGACGTGGATGCCGCCCCATCATTTAACAACAACTTGTTGTGTTCGATTTCCAAACAAAGGTCAAATCCAAGAAAGTGCACTACCCTTGATACCATAGTGTGATATTTTGTAAAATAACCTGCCATGAGGCCTTACTGAAGTCCATTATGGCGACATCCACTTGACCTCGCTGTACTGACTTTGCTAATTCGTAAATGAAACCCACAAGTGGGTTTCGCAAGACCGTCGAGCACGAAAGCCATGCTGGTTATCAACATGTATATTATTTAAAGCTAGATGGTCCAAGCAATTACTTACAACTATGTGATCTAATAATTTACAGGCTACGCAGGTTAATGAGACAAGACTATAATTACTAGCCATACATTTTTCTCCTTTTTTGAAAATAGGTGTTACAAATGCTTCGGACCAATCAGATGATACAGATCCTGAACATAATGACATTTTAAATAGTTTAGTAAAAATAGGAGCAATTTCATCCTGATTTAATGGCATCAGGGTCAGCACCCTTATGAGGATTAAGTTCCCTAAGAAGTTTTCTAACACCATTCTATGTAACATGTATATCTGTCATTGATGCATGCGGACTTGGACCTATATCTGGAAAATCTGTATCATTATTGTTGGTAAATACTGAGAAGAACTGTTTGAACTTCAGCCTTGTCTAAGGTGGTAAATTTAAAGTTCTTTAAAATGCGTTTATAATCATGGAACATTCTCTTTATTTTATAGATCTATTAGGTATTCTAGCATTATTGTATACAACATAGATTTTTCAGATCTTCAGGAGAGAAGATATACCGGGACAGTGGTACATGTGCTTGCTCCTTACTCTTTTTTGCATATCGGATCGGCATATTGCAAGTGATTTGACCGATGCCGGAAAAATCGGTATTGCACCCCTCCTTTGCCAGAAGACTCTTGTGAAATACTTGTGCCGTAACGTTATAAACATTGTGACGTTACATTCCCAAACACAACGTCTGAATTTCGTTTGTTTTTATAGGATAATGCACCATTTTGATAAGTTTGCATTTAGAAATCTACTTTAAAGTGCAAGACGGTACGCAAGAAAAAGTTTCTATCATAAGACATTTGGTTCAGATGAAAATATCCGTCACCTCGGGTAACTGTTTCCTTTCAGTACTCCGGGCAAGAAAAATCAAGAAAATGTAATAAAAAGGGGGGGTAATTGAAAAAATTTAGGCAATGTATAGTTATGGTTCTTGGGCATTGCAATTCCCCTCATTGTGTTCTATCATTGTATTTCAAGTAATTCCCTTTCATATTTTTGGAGTTATGATCCCGACAAAGAAGGAGATGGGGACGGACGGACGGATAGACGGACGGACGAGTCGATTTCTATATGCCACCCGACTGAGTTCCTTCGGGGGGGGGGGGCATAACACACTTTAACTTAGCGATTTGCATTGGCCAACTTGCGAAATAGTTCAATATACATGTATGTGTTATAAGAAAATGTTTCGGTATTTGATAAACAGTCCAGTACCGAGGGTAAATCAGTCAGTTGTTAAAACAGAACATCAGTTGTTTGCACATCACACATTCCATCGAAAGCAATAATTAGCCAACAGTAGAAGTTGATAAATGCACTGGTTAGTATCATTTTGTTTATTTCTTAAATACATAACATAACATAAAGTTTATTCGGCTTTAAATATAAACATATCCATAGCCATTTAAATGAATGTACAAGCAAAAGAATAGTGAAAACATTAAATTCTGTTAGAGATACATTTACATAAAAGAACATTATTTATCAAACTGCCATGTTATATTGTCTGGCTTCTGATATTACCAGTGTAATACTCAAGAAAATACTGAAATTAATTTATGAAATTTAACTTACTTCCTAAATCAAACATTAGATAGTTCAAGCTGTAACATTATGTCGTATTCTGTCTTATGTATGAATTCTCAATCTAAAAGCATGATATGTGAATTTTGCTATATTGACTTTTACTTTTTCGGACTTTGAACTCATACTGAGTGATATGAATTTGTCTGCAAAAATATGGTAAAAATATTAGTTTCTAAGAACAAACTAGTGATATACTCGTCTTCTGTTACTTTCGTGTTGCATTGCGTTCATTTACGATCTTCTCTGTCTGTGTTCCTATGTCTTCCTATTTCTATAGCAAGGTCGTGTGAAGATAATCTAAGTTTAGCAAGAACTATTCTGTGTTTATTTTCATTAATACAAGACAAATACTTTTCGAGAGCAAAAACATGTTTGAATAAGCTGTATGAGTACAGTCTTCCTGAATTATTTATTTTGACATACCAAGATTGCTTATACAAATGTATATGTCTAATATACGCTGTTTAATAGACATAAAACTTATTGAGATTGCACTCTGCTCATACCAAATATTTGACATACCAATATTAGAATTGTTTTGATTTCATATGCCCAGTTAGTTCCATTGTACGTAATATTTTTCTTTGAGTCTACTAAAAAGTAACCGATATATTTTTTTTAGCAATGGGTTGTCACTTTTAACAAGATTAATCCAGTATCGTATCATTATTAATTGTCTCGATATTTTCATTGGATATCGCCTAGTTTCTCCGTAAAGATCATCTAAGTTAGTTGATATTTTTACATGTTGTAGTTTTTTAAAGAATTTACAGTGAACAATTTCAATATTTTTGGAATCGTAATAACCCCATACCGCGGCATTATAAGTAAGTATGGCACCAACTAGGCTATCGAAGAAACGACATTTATCTATAGCCGCGAGCTCAAGTTGATTGAAAACAATGAATAAATTATGAAGAGCAAATAATGAGTGTTGCGCAATTCTCTTTTGTGTTCGGTACCACGATCCATTCTTGAAAAAGTGAATACCTAAGTATTTAAAGAGGAAACTACCTCGAGAATATCATTATAGAGCACGAAATTATAACGAGTGGCTCGTCCCCTTCAAAGATAATAATCTTTGTTTTATTTGTGTTAATTTCAAGCCCCCGTGTATGACAATATTCCTCAATGTCGTTTAGCATGGACTGTAGAGCATCTGGTGTTTTAGCAAATAGTACAGCATTGTCTGGGAAAAGTATGAAAAATATTATTACATCTTCTGCTGTAAACAATCCCTCTATATTTGTATTAATACTGTCTATGATATCATTGAATAAAAAAAGCAAACTGGGGCTCAGGTCCCCTTGTTATACCCCAATATTTGAACTAAAGAACTCTGATTGATTACATTAATTTTATATTTCACACAAGATTTGACCGTTTTATGCATTGCTCGTAGAGCTGGTTACGCTTTATGATAAAAGCTTTTGCCAAATATAAGACCTATTAAGCTTGTCAAAGCATATTTTATAATACATGAAGGCACAGTAAAGCTTTTGTTTTGAATCAAGAGTTTTTGCAATAATTGCGTGTAATATAAATATACAATATGTTGACTTGCCTTTCTGAAATCCGAATTGATTATTTATTATGATTTCATTTTCCGCTGCCCATTTTGTAAGTGCTTTGAGTAAAATTTGAAAGTAGATTTTTCCAATAACATTTATTAATATGATGCCTCTGTATTTTTTTGGATCCTCATTAAATACGTATTTTTTCATTTGAATACATTTTACATAACATTCCAAGCAAAAATATGTAATTTGCGAGCAGACAGAGATGACTTTCATTTTGTTATAATTACGGAAAAGTGTCATTTTTGTTTTCCAAGGCACTGCAACAATAAAGACTGTTCTAATTAGTATCCTATAAATGTAGATATGAAATCCTAATTTAATATTTTTCTGCATTCAAAATCAGCCTGAAATTTGAAGGAATTTCCTTCAGTACTTTAAGGGTTATGCTTCAGACAAGACAATGTAACTAAGGGAGATAATTAACAAATCAGACAAGGTAGAATTTTGGTTCTTGGAAAGTGCACCTCCCATCATTGTGCTCCATTTCTGTATGAAGTTTCAGGTAATTGCCTTCAGTACTTTTGGAGTTATGCTCCTGACAAAAAAGTGGGGACGTACGGACGGACAGACGGACGGAGGAGTCGACTTCTTTATGAAAACATTCACAATATATATCCTATACATTAGAACAACTTCTGGACAAAAATCGTCGCTACTCCGAGGAATATTTAACTTACGGGAAGCATTAAACGAAGCTCTATAGAACAATATAATTATGTAAGAATGTTTACATAGGATTTGCACATGTGATATACAAATTACGTCAAAATTCGCCATAAATTGTAAATGTATTCTTAGCAGAATGTCTTTAGAAAAAATAGGGTCCAGACGAAGTACGCAACTTTGTAAACGCTGACAATATTCGCGGATGAGGTACTATTGTCCTTTGTAGTCCTCTGCCATTGATTAATTAGGGCGGTTGATCTTCCTCCGGCGTTATACCACGACCTCGTGGTTGGATTCTGGTAGCTTCCCCCGCCCCCAAACCCACCCCCGCCCCCGTCCACGCCTCCGCCCCTCCTTTGGGAGTTGTAGCAAACTTGCCCATAATAACTGACAGAGTTAAAACTTTGGGTTAGCCCTTGTAAGGATTGCATCACCTTTGCTTGTGTACCGGCGTCCCTGGCGCTGGAGATGTGATTACAGGTGTCTGCTTCGCTTCTCGGGCGTGACGTACAACCACGCACGACCACCTCCACCTCCACGCCGGCCTCTGAAAATATGCAAAATTCAATTCGAAAAATCTTTTCATTTATTAAAAAAGAACATTTAAAAGATCCCCCGTCTAGGTAGAAGACTGACAGTTCAACACATATATCAACTTTCTTCGTATTGATATAAGATACAACAACTTCTGATAATTTATTTACATCTCAGTTGACGACCATGCTTTTAAAACAAGTACTAGTGTCTGTGGATGTCGTGAAAACAAGTACTAGTGTCTGTGGATGTCGTGAAAACAAGTACTAGTGTCTGTGGATGTCGTGAAAGAACCTTACTCTCTGGATTCGACCTTGTCAGCAGTCAGACGCTCTAAGTGCTTTCATACTGTTAGAGTAGCTTAGACATACCGTTTACATTTTGTATCATAGTACTTGAAGAACATTGCTTAAAAACAAATAATACATGTGAAAACCCTAGTGACTTGATTAAAAGGGCATCGTAATATAACCATTCAGTGACCATAATTTTAGGAAAGACGTTTGATCTACTTCTAGAATAGTAAACATTTCTGTTGTTATAAACATTATACATAATTATGAATCGGTATAATAGTTTCATTCCCAATTAATTAAGAGAAAATCAACAAATAATCTTTTCAGAAAATTGAGAATCCAGCCTGTCTGTTATATATCTGTCAATAAGAGCAATCCCTAGCATAACCCATTTCTTTCGTGTTTTCAAAGCAACTACTGTCCATTAAGATTCTTTATTGACCATAATTAAACTGGCCATTTTGAAGGGTGATATAAATTTAAAGTTGTTAACGAGTCCGGCTTCTGTTAAGGTCTTTCTTAAACGTCCAACTGTGTCATTTACAAGCGAGTTTCTTTCCGGAGGAGAGAAAGTCATGAATTAGGGCGTTAACAACATGTTTTTTTTCTGAGTGGCAAAACTATACTAAGACGAAGGTGTATATGAAATAAACACTGACCTGGGTTAACTGTCCTCATTCCCTTTGCATTGACGGTTACAACCACGCTCTCACATTTACTCACTGACCCAAACCCGCCCGCATAACAGCTAGTAGGCCTGACTGTGTTGGCCTTACAGGCAGGGTTCGTCATTTTAAAGGAGTCCATGGCGTTGACCAACGCGCTCCTGAGGTAGCTTGGCATGTTAGTAAATTTGTAACCTAGATGCACACAACCTGGACAATCTGAAATAAAGTTCAGAATAAAAAAAAGTCAGTTTAGTGTTTGAAATTACATGTAGGTACTCTCCAAAGCAGATGTCTTTGTCTGTCGTTGATTGATAAACAAGAAATCAGGACAGCGTCTTTGCTACAGAGTCGCCTAAACTCACACGTCCATATTTTTCACAAAGTCCAAATATCAAACGGATGATTGTCGTGTATTTCGGCATAATTATCTGTTATTTATTTCTAATGTTATTTAATACATAATTATGTTATTTTAACGATCAATACATCTGGACTATAAAAAAAACACTCATTGGCAGCACTGTTGTACCATCAGAACATTTTCGCAAGTTCTATACGACATGAAATAGACGTACTCAGTGGAAAAAATTATCATTTTCATGTTATCAATGAATTGTTTCATATTCTTGATGTATGAAAATAATGAATGTTTGGTCATTATACGAAGGACGAATATCAAACAACAAAAGGTTTTCATCGTAAATGTCACTCAGTTTTTAAGTGAAGAGGTGTGGGGTATTCATGATCATTATTAATACAATTATGATACTCGCGAAGTTGTATTTATACATACATTTGTATATTGCACCGACTTCAAATAATGAATGAAAAAGTGAAGCCACTCGGCATAGACTTTCATATATAAAAGCCAAAAACTCACCTAGACCATATATGGTTACACAGCTTTGCAGGAACATAAAGCCTAAAAACACCATTTTTATTTTATATTCCATTTCTTAGCACAATTTCACTGTACAAGTCCCGTGCCAACTGAGAGCAAACGAATCAATGTTACCAACTTTTTTAATATTATGTCAGTATTTTGAAGGAATATTGTGGAAATATCCAGTAGTGATGACTAAATATGATCAGTTGACATTCGGCCACCCTTATTAGCAGAGAACACAGCTCTGGTCATAGTTGATTACAAGACATGTCAAATGTTAATATGGTACGCCTAAACCGTCTTGTAATGATCACTTTATGTTTGTTATGTAGATTCTTTAGTTTATTGTGAAAACTCTTTCTTATGTTATGCCCTTTCATTATTGCATTGTATGTATTTTTTATTATACAATGTAGATATTGTGTCATGTTTTGTTTGTTTGTTTCAGGCTTTTATGGTTTCAAGGTCCATCACCCTCGTTCGAGGTATATAGTTGGTGAGACATTGGCACGTTCTCCCTTCATGCCTCCTATCAAAAATGAATTTTAGTTTTACTTGACTGCAATTTCCAGTCAGTACTGTATAGGCTAGTTTCCCTAGAAAATGAGTAGTGGTAATTTTCCTCCATTGGTGCATCACACCCGAAGCACCCCGAAAACTACCATATGCAGAACCTATTGCGTTCACATTCCCACGGGAAATCATTTAAAACCCTGTACCACCGAGACTGTCTGCTCCACTTGTAAGAGTCAAGTGTCCACCTCATAGTCAAAACTATAGTCGTTCGTGAGTTTCAACCTTCGGAGTAGCTTCCAGCATGATGCAACACAATGGTCTCGTCAAGGGTGGGGGTACAAGCCCCCCCCCCCCCCCCCAACATTCCCATCGGCTTCCCAGAACGTTGCTTGAAACCAATCATTGAATCACCAGTTCCGTTATCAAACAGTGAATTTCTAGTCGAAAAAGTAGGTCACTCACTCAGTCAATTCCGTTCTGAATGTGTGTGACCTAGCCCTGTCAAGGATGAAGCCAAGAAAGGGCTATTGTAACCCCCCAAGCACAAACACTGTAAGGGAGATCTTGCCAAGCTGCCGCCCTCCAGTCGAAGTGTTGGTCCCTCGTCATCCGGAACACGTCACCGGCACTCTGCTACTTGCACTAGAACACCTTTGGTAGAGTTTTATGCAAGGAACATCCCTACCTAGGAATGGTGGACGAACATACAACGTCTGACAGACACCAGATGCACGGCGGACGGTGAGTGATCCTCATGGCTAGCTCACCCTGGCCAGGTTGCCTAAAAACAATAACTACTGTGTTATTAATTGATGTGGCAACATATTGTAACGAAACAATGTCTTCACAGTTACATATAAAATACGGAAATTTTGGATTGATGGCATGATAAATAATATTTTTAAGGTAAATGTAGCACGAAGGCAATAACTCAAGTGGTATTAATTTGTCCTGATGAATTTCAATCTCAGTTGAGATAAACTGAAAGGATAAAGAAACGCAGGGTAACAATATAATTATACAACAATTTTTAGCTCGACTTTTCGAAGAAAAGGGGAGCTATCCTACTCGCCCCGGCGTTGGTGTCACACCTTCGTTAAGTTTTTCGTACCACCCCACTTTATTTCAAAAGTATTAGAGGTATGGCTTTGAAACTTACCATACTTGTTTACCATCATAACCTCCATCTACAGACAAGAGTACATAACTCTGTCAAGGTTTTTGACAGAATTATGGCCCTTTTTTGACTTAGAAAGTGTATTGAGCTTGGTTAAGTTTTTCGTACCACCTCACTTTATTTCAAAACCATTGGAGGTAATGCTTTGAAACTAACCATACTTGTTTACCATCATGACCTACATCAATAGAAAAGAGTACATAACTCTGTCAAGGTTTTTGACAGAATTATGCCCCTTTTTGACTTAGAAAATACATTGAATATGGGTAAAATCCACTTATTGCCTTAACCCTTTGAGATATTGCTTTGAAACTCTGAATGCTTGTTTACACCATTACCCCCATCTGTAAGCAAGAGAAGGTAACTCTGTCAGGGATTTGTTTTAAAAATTAAGGCCCTTTATCGACTTAGAATTTTGGTTAAGTTTTTCGTACCAGTCCACTTTTTGACTAAACTGTTTGAGATATTAATTTGAAAGTTGGAATACTTGTAAACCATCATGATCCCAAAACATTGGCCTGAGAAGGTAATTCTGTCAAGGATTTTATTTGAATTATGGCCCTTTTTGACTTAAAAACTCAGTTAAAATTTTCATTCTTGTCCACTTGTTGACTTAACCATTTGAGATATTACTTTGAAAGTTGGAGTACTTATGTACCATCATGAGACCTATCTGTAAGCAAGAGAAGATAACTCTGTGAAAATGTTTCTTGATTTGTACTTAGAAATTCCTAGTTAAAGTCTTGTGTGCCCTTAACTGTCAAAGTTTTGTTTTATAGGCAAGCACTAAAAAGTCGAGCGCGCTGTCCTACTGACAGCTCTTGTTTTAATGCTTGGCCTAGAATTATGAAAACCGGTCAGAAGACTATCTTGGTCACTTGTCACTCAAACCGGTGCCTAAAGTCACTCAACCGTGCATTGCAGCATGCCACATAGAGAACGTGATAAAAAGCAAAATACACGTGCAGAATAGTGTATACACATCGCTTTCCGCTATTTACATTGAATTTGAAGCTCTTGCAATCATGGTACGGCTGACAGAAGTTCAGAGGGGTCAGGCTATTGCATTGCTTATGCAAAGTCAGAGGCAACAACAACGGTTGCTATGCAGTTCAGTGTGAATGTTTCCACCATAGAACGTCTTGTCCGTCGTTTGAGAGAAACTGGAAGAGTTTCCGACCGACCTCGATCGGGACGAGTCAGCCGATTTCACTTTGCGATATTGGGGGGTACCATCAAATGTGCTTCAATTACTAATGAATTTTTGCTCAAAATCTAATGAAATTTTGGTAATTTGTTGATTAAAGATGGGTTTTTTATATTCATATAAAATATTATATATATTATCAAACACATCACTTTAAATCACCTCAAATGTGTACCCTGCGCTTCTTTATCCTTTCAGTATACAATAGTCTTGTACCATTTAGGCATGTCTTGTAAAAATGAGGGCCAAGATGGTCCTTATCGCCTACTTAAGTGCACCCTCGTTTGACCAAAATTCATATCTGACCCAGAGATCATAACATTTACACTTTCCAATGTCCATGATGATTGGGCACACAATGTGGCCAATAAAATGTTAACAGGGATTTTTTAATTGACGTAATGACCAGCCTGACCAATGTTTAATAATGGCTTAATAAGAATTCATCAAGAGAAACATTCTGACCAACTTCTATGATGGTTGCCTATAAAAGGTGGCATCCGCAGTGTTCACAAGTTTATTTTAATTGATCTGACCTAGCTACCTATTTTGGTAAATATGACAAAGTTCGAATCTGACATAAAAGACATCATCACAATCATTTGGCCAATGTTTTTGAAGATTGGTATCAAATGTGTCCTCTTAAGTGTTCGCAAGGTTTTCTTTGATTTACGCTAGTTATTTATCCCACAGTATACCCCACGTGACCCAGTTTCCAACCTGACATTGTAGTCTACGTGATATAATTTAGATTGTATGTAATAAGGATTATACATGATATAAGGAAGAGTACACATAGAATAATAAAGAGTCTACATAAACGGAATCATGAATACACACAGTATAATAAAGAATGCACATCGCATAACAAAATGTGTACATAAGATAATAGAGAATGCACATAACACAACAGAATGTCTACATCGTTTGATAAAGAATACATATTATACAATAAAGAATGGACATAACATAATAAAGAGTCTACACAATAAAATAAAAGATGCACACAACAAATATAAAGAGGTCATTCATTATGAGGCAGCTTAGGCGTTCCATATGTTTCCTTTAACCTTTTCATTGAAGCTGTTTCCGAAATGAAAAAAACACACGTTATTCATTGTACGAATTGAATTGCAGACTGCCAGTACCGATCTTAATTAAAACCGATTGCTTCAGAAATTGTCAGAAAATGTGATATTGCATATTGATAATAATTCAGTCACGTCTGTTGTGTCCATTGCTGTGGATCAGTCTTTAATATATACGTTACATTGATATGTATGTAATTTTCGCACACATAGCCGACAAATCCCGGGGTTGGGGATGTAAAACTGAGTCTGATTCACGTTAAGTGAGGTTTTTGGAGTCTGATCGCAAAAATGGCAGACTGAGCATTGATTTTTGATCTCCGTGTCAGCATTTTCACCTGGTAAGTATTTCTGGCATATGAATACGCTCTACTGTTTGTATGCTTCACTCGGTTTTTCATTTAATGTTCGAAGTTTTATGAATAAAAAAAGGATTTTAAAACAAAACCTTTGACATCGTTCGTTTACACATGTCACGAGGCGGTTAGTTTTGTTTTGGGAGTTTTTTTCCTCAACTTTATGTAGTATTGCAAGACCCGCATGATATGAAACATAGGTCCATCATTGTTTGACACTTTCTCTTCTATAATAGATGCTTTGTGGCCCAAAACAGAACTTAAAGTTTAACCACATTTTGGTGTCTGACTCTTAGTTTATGTATTTTTGGAGTCCTGATATTCACATCATTTTCGCGAATATTGTCCTAAAATTCGCAAAATGCTCCTTTTACTATACAACACTTACTTATTTGTCATACTTTACGTTCAGTCCTCTGTATCTGTCATTACTGGATCAGTACATGTAAAGTTCTGATTCCGTATTACCACAGTATCAATGACGTCAAACAAATGACGTCCATACAACATATATTTCGCGCTAGTTAGAGATTTTCCTTCCATATTCATGCTTGAAAGTCGTTTGAAATTAAAATTATTGGTGTGGGCAAGTACCCAAATGTGCATAATAAAATGTTCATTTCATAAAAATGTGATCCAGATGCCGAATTACTCTCGTCGCGGTCAGATCATACTCGTGCTTCACACTCACGACTCGTTTACGTTACTGTATCAGTAATCCTGTATAGTAATAGGGGTATATATTAGAAAAAAAAGCATTGGCAAATTAAATATCCTTGACTGTATTAAGTACGTGTACAGTGGAAATAAGAAAAACTTTTCTTCGAATGAGAATGAATAGAGTAAATATATTTAGGGGAGACCGAAGCAAAATGATACGCGAGGTAAAATGGGCTTCGTCATTGGGATATTTTACTGGCCCATACGTTTCCCCAGCAAGTCACCTAGGCAGTCTTTCTGATTCCTTCCAACATCGAAAGTCACGTGAATTTTATTTGGTCGGACTAGAAACTATTCATAGATGTACTATGGGTTGAAATGTCCTGATCTGATTTTGACGCTTCTAAAAAGGAGAAGTAGTATTCTTTCAGAAAATGATATTTTTGAACAAATTTTTCTGAGCTGATTTAGCAGACTACTATCTTTTATTCATCCAAGTCACACCTTGCTTAAGCTATTCCAACCTTAATAAGCAATCATCACCTGAGTACCCTTCAGTTGCAATGAATCTCTGTAAGTAGATATCTCTTAAATTTCAGAAGATATCTTTCATTGATACAAAGATATCTGTCAGCGTGAAAGAGGTATCTCTGTTAAAACGAAAGATATCTCTTTGAAATTGGAGAGATATCTTTTTGTTTGGAATAAATAGTAAAATGGCTTGCGATAAAAAGTCTTTGTTCTAAATGTTTACAAAAAGTTGTGCGTGTAAACAAAACACTGCGCATGCGCAGTCTGGCTCTGCACGATTTGGCCAGTGCGCGAACATCCGGAAGAAAACTATTTAAACAAGGACTACAGTTTGTTGAAAAGATTTGTTTCTGGTTATTTTCTTAGAAACGACGTGTTTAATTATTGAAAAAAATGTATTTCGCCTATTTGATTTAAAAGTCACACGCTTAAACCACGGACCTTATACACATGTGTATGTATATATGTCCGTGGTTACACCATGTAAATACGTACGTGTGCATGACGGTAGGTAGTTAAAAATCATCCATCAATTTCCCAATCAATTTTAATTCTGCGTCCAGGAAAATAAAACAAATCTGTTAATTTATGGATTATTACTGGATTTCTTTAGAACTTGAAATATGCATCAAACAAATCAAAAGATGAAGAAACACGATGTGGTATAACTGTATACAAGCACCTTAATGATCAGTATGCGGTACACAATTGACGCCACAAGATGAAATTTTCATACAAATTCTTTGAAAAATAGTTGTCATCATTAAAAACTTCGATTTTTCTGATAATGGGGTTATTTTTAACCCGATCGTTATAAATATGCGAAAAACACGATTTGTTTTCATTCACGTTGTTTGGTTGCCAAATGAAAGAATCATGCCGGGGATAAATTGCAGGTTCGAGCCCCACTATGAAGACAGCTTTAAGCTTATCGAGTCAGTCTCGAGTCCACTTCCTTGGAAAACCAGTAAAACCCGTGATTATAAAAGTTTCTTGATCACAATCTCATACTCAGCACGAAATCATGCTCAAACCATGCACATGTAAAAGTAACAAACAAGCTGGTCCAGACTGGTTTTCGAGTTTTATGACTCTCTATGAGAAGACAATGACTGATATAAGTCAAATGGTATGTTTATAAATACCGGTAAAAGTAATGTTGGTCATTTCCGACCAGAGTATATGCGTCGATCTTAATTTATTTTCTCATCCATTTACATATTTCACATATAAAAATTAACTTATTAAAGAAAATTGCGACATTTTATGTCTCTTGATAGATTTTTACTTTTTTTATATTTCTCAAATCTATCAAGAGCCAGAAAATGTCGCAGTTTTCTTTAATAATTTAATTGAAATAATTCTACCATGTAATGTGTGAAATATGGTGTAAACTGGAATAGCCATGCATATTCTAGAAACCAAGAAGAATGAATAAACAGATTGGCAACTTTATGGCGTAGATATGGCGTGCCATTTGGGTCAAAACAGGAATACTCTAAAAAAATGTTATATACGGTTTCTGGTCAAAAGAAACAGAAATAACTACAAGTAATAACATTTATACTGCATGTATAAATCTATAACTGCAGGTATAAAAATACACATGCAGGTACAAACTATATATACTGCAGGTATAAATTTATACAAGAACCCAGGACCCCCCAATCATGAGGCAAACACGCTACCACAGCGCCAATGCGGATCCATAAAATGATCATGTGCAAAGCATGTTTGTGTTGTATAATTTTGTAACCTAAACTTATATCTAACTATATACTAGAAATAAAAAGTCAATTTCCAATATCTTTAGGTTAAAACGTTGAAAAAAATAAGGTTCAATAACCCATAAAAATATCTTCTTAATAAGATTTATTTAGAGTTCACGTGGTAAATTGATAATTTTAATTTGTCGATTAGATTTTAATAGGAATAAAACGTACAGCATTAGTAGTCATGAAGACGAAGCATCAATTTATTTTATTTGTTGGAACAAAATTAGGAAATTGGCAGGGCCATTCTCAGCAGGCAGAATAATTCTAGTGTTTCCAGCAGATGCCCTTCACACACTTCCCACTTGTGAGATGTAAAAGTAATTTACTATGAAACTATAAATTACAGATAGAAAATTCCTAGAAAAACGATTTAACTAAACTGTAAATAAAATTGTCTATCAGTACTTACAGCACGATGCATATCCGAAACCGACACTTCTCTGCGCAAATCGCTATTCGTGGGACGTATACCTAGTGGTGATGCCGGGAAATATTTTGCATTATGTTTTCTTTCATTTCATTCAGCCAAACATAAATAATTTATCATCTCACTTCGGATAGATATCCGAATGGACAATAATTACGGATGATAAACGACAAAACAACATGTAGGAGTGGTAAACAAACGGTTTCCTTTAATGCATCACTTATATACGATACACGATACAGAAGAGAAAGAGAAAAAAATCACTTTGTACCAGTGAAATGTGTCTCTGCAATTATAGCATTAATATGTGAAAACGTCAAATAGAACTGTGTAATATCCAGTATCGCCGATCCACTCAGTCCACATTTGTAGTACAATTCATTCATACCAGCTCGACGACACTTTCCCAGTGACTAGTTATTCTTCACTTAACATCAAGAAATGAGAAAAACAATTTTATATATACATGTAGTATCGCATTTTTATCGGAGCTAAATATTTCTACCGCGGCATAAATCATATTTATGCCGGAGCTTAAATATTTTTGCCGCGGCTAAAATCATATTTATGCCGGAGCTAAAATATTTTTACCGCGGCTTAATTATTCATTTTTGGTGGCGATGGCCAACCATATGCGCTGTCCACAGTGACCGAAAACCTTGATATTAAATAACAAGAATGACGATAAATAAATCTCTATCCAGAATACTCTAACGAAGAATTGCCTGATCTTGAGAATTAGCGAAACAGTATCCATTCTTATGGAATAAAACTATATTCTAGCATAAAATGTGCTATTTTTGCACATTTTGCCGGTGTTTTAACAGGAGAAAAAACGTGTGTTAACGGGGAGATTCACGCGCCGTTATAACCCGTTTTCATTTATGCGCAGTACAGGGCCGTTGTAAACAATGGACCTGTCTCCCAAGTCTTACATAGTGTACGGCGTCAACAGTGCCGGGCTTAAAAACCACTGGTGACGTCATAAATCTGACGTAAACAACACGGACGTTGTCCCGCACATTTTTGAACGTCGTACCAGTAAGAGCGTTTCATTTTTATTTTAATGATTTTTTTATCTTATTTATGCTAGAATAGCGTTAACGCACGTTTTTTCGTGAAATAACACCTGCAGAAACCCTCGGGATATGTTGGTGCCCTCGCCCTAACGGGCTCGGGCACCAACCATCCCTCGGGATTCTGCAGATGTTATAACACGAAAAAACGTGCGTTAACCCTACATTATTGTTTAATCGTCGTCTGTATGCGAAAACGCACGTAATGTAAACAATATTAGAAAAATATGTGTGCTTTATGCGATTGTCACAAAAGTGTAAATTTTTAGTTATTTTCTGAATAGAAGGCCTACATGTATGGAGCGTGCAAAGTAGCAGGTATACGACACTACAGGAAACCTCTTTGCATCTCTTATCTATTTCAAATTAGTTTCAATATCACTATCCCTTTGAATGTCTTAGCTTTCAATCATTTCTAAATAAACTTGCAATATGTATACATGTATCACCTTAGTTACCTCATATACTATGGCAGCTAATAATTACAGATTCAAGTCATATTGTGCATGTTTATTACATGTACGGCATGACATGCATTTCTTATGATGTATTTGAGCGGTAGGCTTGTTCGGGGCTGGTTACGGATGACCGAATGCCAAGCATATCCGGTTACGTTTGATGGTACATGTAGGTCGCTTAACACTCGAAAGGATTTTTGATAGATCTTTTATTATCGGTATTTGCCTGCATGGTGACCTTAACCTTGAAGGAACTGGCCCAATGCCCACATGTGGCATCTTTATTATGATTTACTATCTTTTGATCTTTTCATAAGTTTAAATAACATTTGGAAATAGTCGTAGAGATATGAAAGGCTAGGAAGCCGTACATATATTTCATACCTTTGTTAAGTCCAAGCTATAAAACACCACTTACTGAGTAATGTTCGTTAATTTGTGATTGCGAAAAGTTGTTTCTCTCTAACATAAAAACAGTTCTGAATGTTGTTATTCAAAACAAAATCACCGGAGCAACTTCTTCTGTTTGGAAAAGTAAAAACACAACTTGTAAAACTTAACTCAACAACACCGGCACCAACGCCGGTGCAAATATAGCAGCCATGATTCTTCGAACAGTCGAGCTAAAAATGAACACTGGTTGTTTACATCTATAAGTTCTGCTCACATAGTTCACGTCACTTTTGTAAAAGAGACAGGACTGACACAATAATGATTTTATAGTTAGTAGGTTACAGTTGTGTCATAATGAAAGAACTACGAATAAAAGTTACAGCTATAGGTGCATGCGTATAAATGTTACCTGTGCTTGAAGATGCATCACTAAAGGCCAATATAAAGAGGTGTCCGGTCCGCAACAAAAACGACAGCACGGTTTTAAAAACATTTCTGACATATTTGCCAGCTGTTTTAACCTTCTATTTTACCTTTATCTATGAAGTTTTTGTATGAACTCGTTTGAATGTTCCATCATCGGACTAACGTAATAAAAAAACTTTCTTTAAAACATTGAAACTTGCATTGTTTCCTTTCTTGCAAATACATGTAAGAAATAGTTTCCCTTATCTACGTCTACTGTGATTGATTACTAGAAAACAGACCTGAGAGAACATTGCAAAAAGATCGTATTGTTCCGTGCAGTATCTATTTTCAATAACATTCCTTGTTTCAATGACGTTTCATTGATTTGTTTTTCTTCCTGCTCCATCCTCCTCATTGTGTTTCGCAGAGAAACGCGTGCTACAAAAGTAGTGGTTTGTGCAGAGAGTTCTGGGTTTCATGTGTTCACCGTGTACTAGCTATATATAGCTAATGATCAGTATGTTAGATGATTTCTGACGGATGAAATATTTTTAAGAAAAACATGTATAGTGTATATCATATACAGTAGAACAAGTAGACAAAAAACGAAATGTTTAATTAATTGGTAGAATTAAACAAAGTTCTAAAGTACAATATATGTAAGAATGTTTACACAGGATTTGTACATGTGATATACAAATTACGTCAAAGTTCGCCATTAGTTGTAAATGTATCCTTAGCAGAATGTCTTTAGAAGAAATAGGGTCAAGACGAAGTACGCAACTTTGTAAACGCTGACAATATTCGCCGATGAAGTACTACTGCCCTTCGAGTTGTAGCAAACTTGCCCATTAAAACTGACAGGGAGGAAACTTTTGGTTATCCCTTGTAAGGATTGCATCAGCTGTGCTTGTGTATCCGCGTCCGAATCGCTGGAGATGTGCTGACAGCTGTCTGCTTCACTTCTCGGGCGAGACATACAGCTACGCGTGACCACCTCCATCTCTATGCCAGCCTCTGAAAATATGAACAAAAATAGAACAACATATTTATTGATCAAAAACGAACTTTTAAAAGATCATCCGTCATATAGAAGACTGACAGTACCACATGTAAACACATATAGCAACTTATTACCTCGCATTGATATAAGATTAAGAAATATCTGATCATTTATTTACATCTCAGTTGACGATCATGCTTCTAAATAAAGCACTGTCGTTTGTGTGTTGGAATGTGGTCAAAAGACTTTTACACCGTAGATTAGAACTCGAGACATCTTGGTCAGCAGTTGGATTATCTTAATGTCTTCATACCGATAAGCTTTCCGTTTACTGTTTATGGTACATGCACTAAATACATAGAAAAGAAGATTTTTTTTGGAAAGAAACCATGCATGTTCAAACCCTAGTGACTTGATTAAATAGTCACTACTTTCAAATATTAAAGTGATATAAATAGATTATATTCAAAGTTACTATATCTTTAGGAAACACATTTATTACTGATTATAGATCTTCTTCTAGAACAGTTGATATAAACAATATACAAATGTATATGAATCGGTATAATAGTTTCATTCCCAATGAATAAAGAGGAAATCAACAAATACTCTTTCAGTTAATTGAAAATCCAACCTGTCTGTTACATATATTTTCATTCATACTTGTATCTGTCACTAAGAGAAATCCCTAAATATTAGCGTGCAACGATATTGCCAAACCCGAACTGCGGTACATGGCGATAAAGCCAACCCGTATTGCAATACGAATTGCGACATATTGTAAATACAGTGCCATAAGCTGTCCACAAACGGTCGCAGAACTGCCTATCAAAAGCTAAGTCGAGCTATGGGCAAGTTATACTATGTTTTTTTCCAAAGAGTAGGAAAGATGGTCGGTCAACCATGATTTTCTTGTTTTTCCTTTCAAGTTCTGATTTATTTACATGCACAGCAATATGTGAAGTGAGTCGATCATTTAACTCTACGGGCACGACCCGACCAGGCTATGTATTGCAATATACCGGTTTATCGTTGCAGCACTAAGCAATTTCGTTCGTGTTTTCAAAGCAACTACATTTCTGTACTGTCTTTTAAGCCTCTTTATTGACCAAAATTCAGATGTGATTTAGCTTTAAAACTGTTAACGGACCCGGCTTCTGGAAAGGTCTTTATCAAACACCCAACTGTGTCATTTGCAAGCTAGTAAGTGTATGTGCAATTTCTTCATTGTGTTAACCTGCTCCATAATTTCGTATTTCCGCCGGTATAAATCCAGAAGCATTCTTAGTAGATGAGTGGATATGTAGAAACTTGACTGCTTCATGAAATCTCTAACAGTATCTTGGTAATAATATACAGCGATTAACTTATAACTATAATTGTGATCATAAATAATATATAATATACATTAGCTAAATTCTCAAAGCAACGGTATTTTTAGCTCACCTAACCACTAAGTGGTCATGGTGAGCTTTTAGGATCAATGGATGTCCGTCCGTCCGTTCACAATTAGCTTGTTTACACTCTAGCATCTACATTTTTGAAACAATCATAATATAACTTGAACACAATGGCCGCAAGGCCTTGGATGAGTTCGATTATGGACTTGATCGGATCATGCACTCTGATTTTTAAAAAAAATGCAAGATTTAACTATGTCTAGTACCTTCATTACTTCACTTATCCTAATCATTCCTAATCATATTTACAGAGAATGTGTATGACTATAAGATCTCCGATGAGATCAACTAGTTGCTTGATCGGATTTGTTCTTCCAGAGTTATGGCCCTTGATTTAACACAAAATGCAATATATAACTGTGATTACACTTTAGCACCTTCAATTTTTCACTTATCTTATTTGTATTTACAGAGAATATGAATGACCGTTAGATCTCGGATGAGTGCAAGTATTGGCTTGATCGAATTAGTTCTTCCAGAGTTATGTCCCTTTAACAAAAAATGCAATATTTAACCGTGTTTACACTAGCACCTTAATTTCTTATTACTAATTCTAATCAGTGTTGATGAAACTTGGCAGGGATGTTCCTTGCCTGAAGCCCTTTCATACGTGTTCAAGTAATAACATTCCATACAGAACTCTGGTTGCCATGGCAACAGAAAAGAAACACTTAAAAAAATTTCTTCTTAAGAACAGGAAGGCATATAGCAATACGATATTTTGCAAATGGTATAAACTAGTGGAAGTCTACGAAGAATGTTCAAATTATGATCCCCGATTCAAAACTGACCACGTACACGGGGTCACTTGTTGTTACATAGGTTAATATAGGAAAAACTTTTAAAAAATATTCTTCTCTGAAACCACTAGGTCTAGAGCTCAGGTATTTGGCATGTGGCATTATCTGATTGACCTCTACGAAGATTGTTCAAATTATAGTCCCCGGGTCAAAATTGACCCCACCCAGGGGCATCTTGATTTTACATAAGTTTATATAGGGAAAACTTTAAAACATCTTTATCTCTGAAACCAAAAAGCCTAGAGCTTAGTTATTTAGCATGTAGGATAACCAAGTGGACCTCTACCAATAATATTAAAATTATGAACCCAGGATCAAACTTTACCAAGCCCGGGGGTCATGTATTTTTATATATGCTTACATGTATATAGGAAAACCTTAAAAAATCTTCTTCCTTGAAACCACAAGGCCTATAGCTTAGATATTAAGCATGTGGCATTGCCTATTACATCTCTACTAAGACTGTTAAAATTATAACCCCCCGCTCAAAATTGACCCCGCCCAGGGGTCTCTTGATTTTACAGGTTTATATAGGAAAACATTTTAGCAATAGTTAGAGGTTAAATAGAGAAATCTATACAATATAGAAACCCAAAGGAGGGAGCGCTAGCGACCGACTGGGTTTCTATGTTGGATAATTTTCTCTATTTTAGCCTCTAACTGACTTAGTGTTTGTCCTACATTTAGACTTTATTTACTACATTTTATGACGTCATGCGCAAATAGGTCTATAGAGTCTCGTTCTATCAAGATAGAGTGATACATAGAATAACCTGTCAGAAGTTTATGGCAAATCTACAGGGAACAGTAAATTTTTTTTTTGGACACTTTCATTAGACAAAAATGTAGGGCAACCGCTAAAATCCTTACTTAATAGCTTAGATATTTAGCATGTATCATCGCCTAGTGGACCTCTACCAAGAATGTTTATATCATGTCCCCCTGGTCAAAATTGACCCTCTCTGCTATTAATGACCTTGTATTATAGCCAATGGTAGCCAGGTGAGCGATATAGGGCCATCTTGGCCCTCTTGTTTTACAATCCGTCTGCTGACTGTTGCAGTTTGTACATGAGTACGATTGCTCGTACCTCTATGGTACTACCGTGGGAAAAAAGAGACAGTACACTTGAGCAGTTTCACAATTTACATTCGTCACTCCAGCAAAAAACAAAATCACAACGTCTCCTTTACACCTGTTAGAAAAGGGTCATACTAATAACTTTCACTTTCTGTTTGCAGCCATATCTTTTTATTGTGAACTTTAATGATTTGACGAACAGCAACAAATATAAACACATTATGAAGGCGGTCACGGTATATGAAATAAACACTAACCTGGTAAAATTGTCCCAAATCCCTTGTAATTGATGGTTACAACAACGCTCACACATTTACTCACTGATCCAAACCCGCCCACGTCACAGTCAGTCGGCCTGACTGTGTTGGCCTTACAGGTAAGGTTCTTATAGGAGCCGAGTACGTTGGTCATCAGGCTCTCGTAGGAGCTTTCCATATTGGTAAACTTGTAACCTATATGCATGCAAACTGGACACTCTGAAATACAGTTCGGAGTACAAATTTAGTCATTTTATACATTTATTTTCAAGTTTGTTTATATACTGTAAATACTGAGTGTACTCGTTTACATATGATATAATTAGAAAAGTCTTAAAAATACTAAATTCCAATACTAAATCATTGATATGGTATCCTGACCATGAAAAAACGCTGTATGTCTACTATCGTTATTTCAAACTTTGGACACATTTAATGGGTATTTAATAATAACATTTCCCAAATCTCGTAGGCCACGGTTTTTTTATAGCTTTGATTTACGGACCCTACAACCCGATTCATCAAAGCTAAGAAAAAAAGTTTTGGAAGATAAATTGCTAAATTGAAATATTCGAAATTTAAGATGCATGGCGTCAACGTGACAAATCAATGAAAACCCATTTTAATTACTACTCATTAAAGTATTATGTAGAAATTGTACAAAAAAAGAAACTTTCACCCATCTACGCAGGGCCGTAACGTGATTTACTCCATTATTTGTAAACAAAAACAATAAATCAGCCAATGAAAGTTACGTATGATGTTTACGTCATAGCATTGCTATCAACCTATCAACCACTCAAGGGGAGCGGTGGTGTATAGGATAAGGTGTCATCCGGAGGTAGCAGCTTCGAGCCCCACGACCGTACCTCCTCATATGACACAAGTACTGGTTTTTCCAGGAAGCGGACTAGAGAGTGACAAGCTTTCTTCACAATCGAGCCCAAAAAAAACACCTACCAATCGAAAGACATAACTAATCACGTGGATTGTGTCTGGTTGAGTGCGCGACGCATAATGGTATTAGCTGTAAGAGATGTTTTAGGAAACATGCATGAAAGCTGTCCAAACTTTGCACCTTATAATGACATGCTGAAATGCCTCTGCTTCCTTTTAGTCATGCTTCAAAAACATGCGCAGCGTCTTTGATGCCTTACTTTAAAATTCGTCTTGTTTCATATGACATTGTCTTTGAAACAGATTAAAGTCTAAACATAGACCGAATTGAAAATTCTGTTTCTAAATTAAGTGCATGACCTTCTAGCTGATTTTCCGAAAATACCAAAAATAAGACTTATATATCTATATCGCAGCTAATTAATGCGCGAGTGCGCACAAAAGAACTATTTGTCTATTTAAAGACAATTAAAATCTCCTTTATAAGTGACCCCCTTCCCCCCAAATCGCAGGTAGTCAAATATGTTAATCGTTTTATTGCCCTTTATCAGTTTTAATCCTGTCTGATTTGGTCCAGCAATATGTAGTACACTACTAGGACCATAAATTGTATTGATTTGTACAGATAATTGTTTTATAACTTATTTCCTGTTGTTTATCATTATCAAATGACTTCATTGGCCATTTTGAATGTTGCTCTATCAAAATACGTCGTATCTAGGGAGTCTGAATGCGATAGTTATATCCCTGTGCACCAACAGCTTTTATTATCAAGTGTAACATCTAATCTTA